>PVKU01004666.1:10201-141146 GCA_004027475.1 Anoura caudifer
TCATAAGTTCTTTAGCTTCTACTTTTCCCACACTATTCTTGCCCTCCCCCTGTCTATTTTCTACCTACCGTCTATGCTACCTATTCTCTGTACCTTTTCCCCCTCTCTCCTCCTCCCACTCCCCTGTTGATAACCCTCCATGTGATCTCCATTTCTGTGGTTCTGTTGCTGTTCTACTTGTTTGCTTAGTTTGCTTTTGTTTTAGGTGTGGTTGTTAATATCTGTGAGTTTACTGTCTTTTTTACTGTCACATTTTTTATCTTCTTTTTCTTTGATAAGTCCCTTTAACATTTCATAGAAAAAGGGCTTGGTGATGATGAACTCCTTTAGCTTGACCTTATCTGAGAAGCGCTTTATCTTCCCTGCCATTCTAAATGACAGCTTTGCTGGATAGAGCAATCTTCGATGTAGGTCCTTGCCTTTAAAGATTTCAAATACTTCTTTCCAGCCCCTTCTTGCCTGGAAGGTCTCTTTTGAGAAATCAGCTGACAGTCTGATGGGAACTCCTTTGTAGGTGACTGTGCCCTTATCCCTTGCTGCTTCTAGAATTCTCTCCTTCATTTTAATCTTGGCTAATGTAATGATGATGTGCCTTGGTATGTTCCTCCTTGGGTCCACCTTCTTTGGGACTCTCTGAGCTTCCTGGACTTCCTGGAAGACTATTTCCTTTGCCAGATTGGGGACGTTCTCCTTTATTATTTGTTCAAATAAGTTTTCCACTTGTTGCTCTTCCTCTTCCCCTTCTAGTACCCTTATAATTCGGATGTTGGGATGTTTAAAGATGTCCTGGAGGTTCCTATCTCTCTCTTCATTTTTTTGAATCCTTGTTTCTTATTTCTTTTCTGTTTGGTTGTTTATTTCTTCCTTCTGGTCCACTCCATTGATTTGAGTCCCAGTTTTCCTCACATCTCTATTGGCTCCCTGTGTGTTTTTCTTCATTTCACTTATTGTAGCCTTCATTTGTTCATCTAATTTGTGAGCAAAATCAACCAATTTTGTGAGCATCCTGATCACCAGGGCTTTGAACTGTGCATCTGATAGGTTGGCTATCTCTTGGTTGCTTAGATGAATTGGCTCTGGGGCTTTGATCTGTTCTCCCATTTGAACCATTTTTTTTTTTTTTTTGGTCTTGTCTCGGCTGTTTTGTAATGAGGGGCAGAGCCTTAGGTGTTCCCCAGGGCAGGGCAGCCCAGTTGCTGAATAGTTTCGTATGTGGGGGCGGGGCCCAAGAGGGAACAATGGTGCTTGCTCCGCCCAGTTGCTGAATAGTTTCGTATGTGGGGGCGGGGCCCAAGAGGGAACAATGGTGCTTGCTCCGCTCTCTCGGATTGCAGTCCCTTCCGCCGCTTCCCCTTCGCCTGGATTATCTGCCTGGAATGTGGGACCACCTGGTCAGCTAGATGCTCTGCACAGCCTCACTGTCAACTAAACTCTTACATGATGCCTTCAATATTATTTAGTTTTTAAATTGTAAGCTTACTAAGAGTTGTTCTACATTCATTTAGACATAGGTTTTAATGATATATCAATATTATATATTGAAAAAGTGAAAAATATACATGAAATAAATTGGTCAAGGTTTTCCTGAAGACTTTTCTGATTCAGAGTCCAAATCTTCTAAATCATTTGCTACTCAGAGGCATTCAGGTCCAACTTTTCTCACATGTATTGTCCCATCCACAATGTTGTTCTGAATCATTCCTACAGTGTGCTCCACTAACCCTGGCTGGTGTGTGGTTCAGTGGATTGAGCACCAGCCTGCAAACCGAAAGGTTGCTGGATCGATTCCCAGTCAGGGCACATGTTTGGGTTGTAGGACAGGTGCTCAGTTGGGGGCACATGAGAGGCAACCACACAAAGATGTTTCTCTCTCTCTCTCTCTTTCTCCCTGCCTTCTCCTATCTCTAGAAATAAATAAATAAATAAATAAATGTATCTATCTATCTATCTATCTATCTATCTATCTTTAAAAAAATAAAGTGTGCTCTACTAATGTCTCTGGATTTTCTCCCAAGCCTCTTACATTCAGTCTGCTACCTGGAGGTGCCAAGAAAACATTTCAGTCAGCTAGGATTCATCTTCCTTCCTCAAATCACCCTAACATTGTCGGTCAAGTGAAATGTCAAGGGATTGTTGTGGCCAGTCATACCTCTAGGAATGAAACCTGCCCATATTCACAGGCAATGTGGTAGACAGCTTCTAAAATAGCCCACATTGATATGTGCATTCCTTCACGTTGAGTATGAGCTGGCCCTAGAGCCTTGCTTCTAATGAATGGAATTCAGCAAAGTGATGGAATGAAGTTTCTGAGATTAGGTTACAGTCTAACCTAAGACTGTGACTTCTTTCTGGTATCAGATTCTTTCTCCCTCTATCCCCCTTGATTTCTCACTCTAGTAAAGGTACTTGTCACATCATGAACTGCCCTATCAGGAACCACTAACCAAGGAACCAAGGGAGATCTCTAGCCAACAGCTCATGAGGAACCTATACATCAATCCAACAGCCCATGAGAAACTGAATCCATTCAACAATTGCTTGAGTGAGCTTGAAAGCAGATCCACACCCAGTTAAGACTTAAGATAATCACAGCCCCAGAAAATACCTTAATTGCAGCTTCAGAGAGCTCCTGAGACAGAGGACTCAGCTAAACCATTTCCAATCCACCGATCTACAAAAATCTTTCATATAATAAATATTGTTGTCTGCAGCTGCTAATTTTGGTGTAATTCGTTATGCAGCAATAGATAACTAATGCAGGCAATACATCATGAATACACAATGGCAACTATATCATGAATGTCACCTGGTTGATAGCAGCTATAAATTGCCATTGATTGAAAGATGCATCTGAATTTTAGATGCATCTCAATGATACATTGCAGAATAAATGGGGAAGTAGAGTAGCTTGCTTCGTGATCTTCACCATTAGCATGAGAAGATCTTGGGGGGGGGGGGAGAACTAGTTAGTCCTGAGAAATCTATGGTGCCCAACACATAGGAAATGTTTTATAGAGTTTCCTAAACTGACTGACTTATCCTGAAAATTTTTACCATTGGACAAAAATGCCTAGCTTGAGATAAATCTTCAAAAAAAAAAAAAAAGAATTTGCTCATCGCCAGGGCTTAGAGAGGTATGGCTAACACACAAAATGCTTCTTTAAAATGTTTCAGTCTGTATTCTCTCAAATTTATCAACGTATATTTTGGAGATCAAATCCTTGTCTGAGGTATCATTGGCAAACATTTTCCCATACCCTTGGTTCCCTTTTCATTTTGCTAATGTTTTCTTTAGGTGTCATAGGCTTTTTATTTTGATGAAGTTGTTTATTTATCTCTTATATTTCATTTACAAAAGAGGAGACATGTGTTTTCTCTTTACAATTGTGATAATCAAAAAATAAGCTTTCTTTGCATATTTATAAAATGATAATATTGAATTTCTAACATTAAGACATTGCCTTCATTGTTATGAAAATAGGAAGTCAAAGTACCAATAATACTTTACATATATATGTTAAAAACTCTTCCTTCCTTATGGTTCCTGATAGTTCTACCTTAATTGTTACAGGAACTTCAATAAAGGAAGAGTCCCTGTTTTGATATTTTATTTCCAAAAGTCACCTGTGGAACATGATAGCATGAATTCAGCTTCTTTTTTTAAATTTTATTTTTCAACTACAGTTTACATTCAATATTATTTTGTATTAGTTTCAGGTTTACGTATTAGTGGTTAGACAATCATCCTTAAACAAGTAAATTACTGAAGGAAGTTATATTGAACCTAGTGCGGCCTCATGCCACTTGAAAGCCAATAATTGAGAGACAAGGGCTGGTGGAAGGAAAGTGGGTTTTTTCAAGAGCCAGCAGCTTCATAAGATTGTGGACTCCTGTCACAAAGACTGCTCTGGCTGGCGTGGCTCAGTCACGCCTGTGAACCAAAGGGTCTCCAGTTTGATTCCCATTTAGGGCTCACGCGTGGGTTGTGGGCCAGATGCCCAGTAGGGGGTGCATGAGAGGCATGCACACATTGATGTTTCCCTCTCTGTCTGCCTCCTTTCCCCTTTCTAAAAATAAATAAATAAAATCTTACAACAAATAATTGTAGCATGATTCCTGGTGGGGTAAAATAATGCTAGTGTATCCATTGTTATAGATGATGCTTGCAAAACTAATCTTACTTCTTTTCCCTATTCTGCATGAAAGAAGCATCGTGGCCCAAATAAAGGAAAGCATGTAAAGACCCAGAATAGAGCTCTTTTACATAGTATTCCATTGGCTAGATGTCTGCTGACTTGTGCTACTGGAGGAAAACAACAGTTTTCAAGCTGCAGTAAAGTCTGATTTAACTAGAACCAATGAGTCAGAATTCTCATCCTAACTAGTTTCATTCTTCATCTACGAGAAAGAGTCAAAGTTTAAAAGAAAAGGCTCCATAAGTTCACATGGAAGAGTTTGAATTCTACTTTAGAATTACTTTTCTCCATGGCATTTTGTTTTGTTTTTAATAATTTAGAAGTAAGTGAAAATTTAAAGCCCTTTACTTGTTCTCAGAGTATTAATTTTACTACGCTTTTCTGACACTAATGCCAGGAGTTGGAGTTGGCTGAAGTAAACAATACATTGTAAGACACCATAGAAATCCTGTTTTCACCTCTATTTTTCATCCTGAACTTTCTCCTAAAATCCACAATAACTTGGTTACTGGCTATATCCGCTCTTAGTTCTTGAATTCTGTAAAGATAGAATTCAGAGCAAAGGACTCTAGCAGGAAAGGAAGTTTATTTAGCATGCAAAGTGAAAGTACACTCAGAGAAAAATTGAGCGGGCTGCTCAAAGAATTGCTCTGGCGGAGGCAGAAGAGTGAGCCCGGTGAACTGTGGCCTCAGGACGCAAGTTACAGAGGCAAAACAAGGGACCTTAGAGACACTTCAGCAGGGTAGCTGAGGATGAGCTGCTGTTGCCTGCTGCTCCCCTGGTTGCAAGTCTTGTGCCGGACACTTAGAGCTTAGGAGAAAGAAAGCAAAGATACATGCCTGAAGACAGAAGGCATGGGCATGCTCTAGACAGAGAGTGTGAACTGTGTTTTTTTTTTTTTTTTTTGTCTTAACTGTTTTTATTTGTTTTCTAAAGGCAGAATTTTAGGGGAGGTCTCAGGATCATCAAGAGGATATTTGTCAGCTTTCAAGGTGTATCCTTCAATATGCTGATTCATCCAAATGAGCATTTAGGGTCCAGGTCATGGTATGTACCGACTGGTCAGTACTAGTGTGGGGTCTTTAGTCATTGCAGCTGGTCCTATGCCAACGATCATGTTGTTTCATTTGGTTTCGCTGTTGTTCTGGGCCTGGAGGTGAAATATAACTGATGTTTAGATGTTAACTCTAGTTGGAACCAAACTCTGCTTCTGTGTCTACAGACCCAAGGGTTTGTTCCTAAGATAATTTAATCCTCATCAGAACCTCATTGTCCTGAGGACTTAATGGTTCAGGGAGTGGACGTGCAAGGGAGAAGGAGGCAGGTGTGTCAGGGTGCCGGATGAGGCCGGTCTGAATGAGCTGTCCTGGTTGCCCCATACCACATGCCAAGGAATTCTCCTGGGCTCTTAATATCCTGTCTTGAAGCAATAGGTTTATAGTTCTTGAGTATTTGTAGATGTCTTCAGGTGTTGGAAGATTATGAAAGTTGGAATTCCAGAAGGGCTGCATGAAGTTTGCTTTTTGTGGATTAATGTTTTTTTTTTTTCAATTCATCATTTAATGGTAAATTTTTATCAGTAAAAAATTACTATTACTTCCCTCAGAAAACAGTTGCTTTCTCTTTAGGAGTCCCATTCAAAAAGCCTTGGTGTCTTATTAGTCACTCTGTATTTGTTAGTTTTAAAGATTTTTTTATTTTTATTTATCTTTAGAGGGGAAGGGAAGGAGAGAGGGGGAGAAATATCAATGTGTGGTTGCCTCTCATGCGTCCCCTGCCAGGAACCAGCCTGCAACCCAGGCATGTGCCCTGGCTGGGAATCGAACCGCGATCCTTTGGTTCGCAGGCCTGCGCTCAATCCACTGAGCTACACCAGCCAGGGCTATTTGTTAGTTTTAAACATACCTACCTTAGTATTTTTAGGATATGATTAATAAAACACTTGTCAAAACCAAGAGCCTAATTATCTTGAAAATGAAGGTGTGGCAGAAATCTAGGAAGTTACATTTTTGACCTTTATCTTGCTGTAGTAAAATACATGGCATATTTCAAATTGTATTAAAACAGAATGCTATATGAAATATTTAGTTATACTTAAAATGGTTTCATTCATTATTTTCCATTTGTAAGGAAAATTGTGCTAGGCAGCACAGTGTGGGGAGGCCCAAGATAAATGATAATTGGTCCTACTCCTTACGAAGAGTTTAACTTAATCTCTATCCTAATCTCTCTTTGTCTTCCTCCCTCTAAAAATACCATTAAACATATCCTTGGCTGAGGCTTGAAAAAGAATCAATATGAGATCGCCATGACTAAAATTATTAAGAACTTTTACCATAAAAATAAGACTCCAAAGGGGGTTTCTAGAGTATAGTTGGTGACAGTTACTCGAAAACAAAAACTGTTCCACATTTGTACCTTACATGTTGAAATTTTTATTATAAAAACGTGAACAATCTACTTCCACTATGTACTTTCAGTAGCATCTTTTTTTTTTTTTTTTTTTTTTAAATGTGAGAACTTACACTCTAGGGAGATGAGCTCAGTAAAGCACCGTTTGAGATTGTCTGGTCCACCCACTCCATCTTTTACTTTTCTTCCACTCATATCTAATTTGGCAGCAATTTTTATAGCAATTTGCATTTAATGAGTCTTTGCAAAGGTATTCAAGGGCTTTTTTTATACTCAATCAGTTTACGTAGTATTTAGTTCAATCATAGAATTAGAAAAGCAAGTAAAAATAGCATAAACAAATTTGGGAGCTAACAGATACTGATTCTTGGAGGTGTATATATAGGCTGAATGGTCCATGCAGAGTACGGAACTTTGAGGTGCCTCTTCCCCAACTCCTCTCCATTCTCCATCTCTTCTTAAAAAATATTATTTTTCATTTACAGTTGACATTCAACATTATTTTTATTAGTTCCAATTGTATAGCATAATAATGAGATAATCATACACTTTACAAAGTGTCCCCCCCAAATATTCCCAGTACCCACATGGCATCGTACATTGTTAATACAGTATTATTGACTATATTCCCCGTGATGTACTTTTCATATCTGTCACTACCAATTTGTACTTCTCGATACCTTCACCTTTTTCACCCATCCTCCCAACACCTGTCTCCTCTGCAACAAGCAGTCTATTCTCTGTATCTATGAGTCTGTTTCTATTCTGTTTTTTAATTTATTTTGTTCTTTAGATTCCACATATGAGTGTTATCATGTGGTATTTGTCTTCCTCTGATTGACTTATTTCACTTATTATACCTTCTCGGTCCACCCATGCTTTGGCAAATTGTATGACTTCATTCTTATTTGCGGCTGTGTAATATTCCGTTGTAGATATGTATCAGAACTTTTTTGTCCACTCATCTATTGATGGGCACTTGGGTTGCTTCCAAACGTTGGCTATTGTAAATAATACTGCAATAAATATGGATGTGCAAATATTCTTTTCAATTAGTGTTTTGAGGTTTTTGGGGGGATATATACCCAGAAGTGGAATTGTTGGGTCATACGGCATTTCTGTTTTTAATTTTTTGAGCAATGAACATACTTTTTCGCACAGTGGCTGCACCAATCTGCATTTCCACCAACAGTGCACGACTCCTCTCCATCTCGTGACCCTCCCCATCCGACTGACTAGCCCACAAGACAGGAGGTTGGCTTTTCGTGTATATTTTAAAGGTGTGAGAGAAAACGTTCTGAACTCCATTGGGGGTATTTGGTATTACCTGGGGTAAAGATAAGCTATTTTCTTTCATTCCAATACCGTCACTATTCCTGCTTGAGAATATACTTATTTGATAGAAAATTGCTCACTTCTAGTGATCACCAAAATAAAAAAAAGAAAATCTCTCTGAATGCAAACAGTAAGAAACAATACTGTGTCTCTTTGGGCAGTAGGAAAAACACCATCACATACCAGAGATCCTTAAACATCACCCAGCTCTGTTTTCAACTGCATTTTCTACAGATTTCAAGCCCCAATTCAATCAACTTTATGCAGTGTGCAATAATATGTTAATATGTAATTTTATCTGCATTGATCTCTCTAGTAAAGAAAGCTAATCTAATGAGAGTATATTCAGATATATGCCTGTTATTTCTAGCCCCATTCAAGAGTTTCCTCTTTAGAGTTATTATGTTAATTTTATCTAGAATAGCTGTTTTTTTTTTTCTTCCAGTTTTCATTCTGTCTATTTGAGTTTTCCTCTAAAGCACAGTTTTCCTAAGATGGAAGTTCTTAAATTTTACCAAGGAGGTAGAAATGTGGAAAATCTGATCCTGTGTTTAGGGATTCATTCGCTCCATTGTCACTACACCGGGGCATTGGAAATGGCGCCTGTCCGTGGGAACATAGCTGGAGGATAGACAAGCTACGCTAACAGCTCAAAATAACTGTCACAATAACTTCCCCAATCATCTTATTAGGAAACTAAACCCAACCATCCTGTACCCTTCCCGATGGAGTCCCAGTCCCGTTTGCAATTTTGGGTCCTGTAATGGTAAGTACTTTCATAGGCTTTAATATCAAGGTCATCTAGGAACGACTTAATGGCCTTGAAGTTGTTTCCTGAAGCCCAGAGTTTCCTCAGTTATTTTCTTCATGTTGTTTCCTTTTAACATGGGACTTACCCAGATTTCCAAACTCTAGGCGTTTCACTAGGAGTTCCACTTTATCAAACAAATTGCGATTTTGTCCTCATTCCAAGTCCCGTATTCCAGAAATTTGCTTCTATCTCCGTGGTAGGCTGAGTGATGACCTCACCCCCAAAAGATGTCTATGTTCTAATCCCCAGAAATTGGGAATATGTCACATTAATGATGAAATTAAAGTTGCAAAAACAATCCTCGTTAGGATAAGGAGATTATCATGAGTTATACAGGTCGGACCGGTGTGATCACAAAGTCTTCAACTTGGAAGAGGGAGACAGAGAGGTCAGAGTGATGGGGTAGGATGAGAACTCAGCTTCTTCTTGCTGGCTTTGAATTGCAGTCAGTCTCTGGCAGCTGGAAATGGCAAAAGTGTACGTTTCTCCTTAGAGCCCTTAGAAGGGAATGCAGCCCTGCCAACACCTTGATCCTACCTCCGTGAGACCTGTTTCAGACTTCTGCCTTCCAGAATCGTAAGATTACAAATATATGTTGTTCTAAGCCACTGTGTTTGTGGTAATTTCCTACAGCAATCTGCATCATCGGGTCCAGACTGGGTCCTGAAAATCGTTGATGCTGAGAGTTTGGATCCTGCCAGGGTTCTATCTAAAGACGGACTAGGATACCCTACTACTCACTTTCTTGCTCTCTTGATTATTCTATGCTAGAAATTTCCAGAAGCTGTAGACGCCTTACCCTGAAATTGAATCTTCAACAACAATTTTGAGTTGTGGCATGGTCTTTTGTTATCTTGGCATCCAACATGTCTGCTCTGTATCCACTTGACATTATAAATTGGCTATGTGATATCTGCCAATTTAGTTCACAGCCTTCACTCTCCTTTGAGAACCTGGTTACTTATCACCTGTGCCTCGTTAGCTCCATTAATTGCTTATAACTTACTTTCGTCTGTGTGATAATTCCCTAGGATATGAAGGTAGGGAAGCACGTGAAAATCAAACAGTTGCCTTCTTCTGGACATCTAAACTGAGAAGGATGCTTTCAGTTTTTTCTTCCCCTAAACAATGTTTTATTTTATTAGATTCTCCCTCAATGGCATTTCTGCTATTAACTGTGCCCTAATTGGATAGAAGTATTGGTTTTCATTTTTCTTTATACATCTTGGACATATTGCTAATTTTCACCTTGCATGTGGTTCTAGAGATTGTTACTTCTCATTTCATGTGCTTTTTCTTGTAGCTGTAGAACTTTATGTTTCAGGTTTGTATGATATTTACTGAGTTCTGCATAGTTGGTGGCAAAGACCAAGGCTGCCTGTGCTTCTTCATCAATTGCTAGCCCTGTCCTGTTCTGGCCTTCTCAAAAAGGCTTCTATTGTTTCAGTAAAACATTTTGGAGAAACTTTTATTGCTTCAATGACATTGCAAACAGAGGACTTTTAAATAGCATTATTTTCATCACTCCATTCTTGCTTATTTTTACAAATAAGTAGGTAATTGATAGTTTTACGTTTTAAATCACTCAAATAATCTATGATTAAATTGATGGCATTATTTTAGTCAATTTAGTGCATGCCGCACTAAAGACTGCTTGGAATGATGCGTTCTTGAAAAATGGATTCAGAAGCCTGTTTTTTTTTTTTTTTTTTTTAGAAGCTACTCTTTTCTTGCTTTTAGGTGATTGTTTTGCCTTCGAATTCATTGAGAAATAGAAGAAGCTGGGTGTTCTAGGAAGATAAAGGATGGAAAGTATCCAGGGGGTTAGGTAATTAGGAGGTTCCCCGTCACTTTATATAACGCCGTTTGGTAGAGACAGAAGCCATGTTGCTGTGAATTAAGACATGAATGGAAAGTGAGGCGGTGGGAAAGATGAGAAGCAGAAGTGAGAGGGACTGGATGGTAAACAGAAGGAACAAGTGTTCAGAGGGATTTTAAGAACAGAGACACGTGAGCATATTTATTGTCTAAGGAGGAGCCAGCCGAAAGGCAAAGCTTTTAAAGGAGCGGTTACTAGTGAGGGAGCAGGTTGTCGGGGAGAGTGAGGAGATGGGGGCATGCGGAGAAAGGGCTGGGTGGTTGTTTAAGGGAAGGAAAGCTGCACTTTCTGAGCCAGGAAGACAGGAATTAAGGCCGAAAATGTGTGGGGCAGGAGTTGAATAATGGCTTGAGGAAAATGCTGGAGATTTACGACGTTCACCAAGAAGACTGTTAGAGGAATCCAAGAAAGAACAAGTGAAATAAGTGATCAAGGAATGGTACTGTGGACTTAACTGAGATTGAACTCATAGGTACTATAGTAGCGTGAAGCCACGTGGTTCTGTGATTTTTGCCCACAGTGTTCAGCTTCCAGGTATATAAACCAAATAGAAATTGTTGTATTAATCCAGAGGATTTTTTTCTGCATGGGAATAATTACAGCATGGGGATAGAGCATTTGATGCTCACAACAACCCTTCAGATGAGAAAACTGAGGCTTTGGGATATGAGGTGACATTTCACCGTCAGGACTCTCAGAAGGCAAATCACCAGATGGGTAATTGAGAATTCGATAAAAATGCCTGTTGATTGCATTTTTTAGCAAGAAGTCTACATTTCTGATTATTTTACTGTCTTTACCTGAAAATTTCAAGACGTTGTGATAAAATAAGTGGCTGAGTTACTTAAGTGCCTCACATAATGACCTGTATTAGGATTTTTTTATAATGAAGCACTACTATCATAATTCACCAGTGAATTGCTGCTGAAACTTATCTGAGACAAAAGCATACTAATTCTTATTTTTCTCTGGCCCAATCCTCTTTTGCATGGTATTGGGCCAACTAACTAGAATAAAAATCTCATATTGAAAGACTTCTATGAGGCAATAGTTTATTTATTTATTTTTTTAGGGAGAAACAGTTTTGTTTTAAATTCCTTGACTGTGTTTTGTTACATTTAGTGGATATTTATCTCAGGGAAAGTCATGCTAGTGGACATTTTACAGATATGAAATTCACAATACTGGCAACCTTTATGATACCCTTTAAATGGGCAGCTTTTAAGTCGGGCTAACTATCCCTAGCTGGGCTAGCTGGGAGTTTAAATGCCCAAGATCTTCCTTACCCCCTCTAGAACTTACTAATTATAATGTTGGGTGATCATTCTTCTGCATCTGTAAACTAAGGACCATACTCCAATGACCACTGCGGGGATTGAATGAAGTTAGTATGTGGAAGCCTTTGTAATCTAAAAAAGCCTTAGACATGATGAGATGAGGAGTATGTATATTAGTTAGCTACTGCTGCATAACAAATTACAACACTCCCTGCCCAGAGAAAACACATAGCAGACAAACATTTATTTCATGGTTATCGAAGATCAAGAAGTCCAAAGCAGCTTAGCGGGGTGGGGCTGGCACAAGGCTGCAGTGAAGAAGTTAGCAAAGGACACCGTCTCCTCAAAGCTCAATGGGGAGAGAGTCTACTTTCAAGTTCACGTCAAATGACTGTTGGCATGACTCAGTTCCTTGTCACTCGGCCTCTTCATAGGGCAGATCAAAACAGGGCAATTGGCTTCCCTCAGAGCAAGTGAGTGAGAGAGCAAGCAAGTGTGGGTATCTAAGATGAAAGCTGTCTCTTTGTAATCTAACTCTGAAAGTAACTTTTGTTGTATTGTATTCATTGGAAGCAAGTCACTAGATCTGGCCTGCCCTCAAGGGAAGAGTACATTATACAAAGGCAAGCATATCAGCCTGTGGGGATTATTGGGACCACCATAAAAGCTGATAGATCGATACATAGATACATAGATAGATATTTTGAATTCTAATTTCCATTGCACAGAAAGCTTAGTTTTTTTGTTTACACGAGAAGTTTGTTTCCTCTAATGAAATGAAAATTAACATTTTGCCATGATTAAAATCTTAAATAAAAAGGCAAAACTTTTTTAACTGTTTAACAGAGCAAATAATTACCACGGGGAGAAACAAGGAAGGCAACTAAGCAATTTCTCTTCATGGGTGTTGGGGTGGGAGATGAGATAAACAGTTAGGTTTGAACTCACTATGGTAAACTTTCCCTTTTAAAATTATCTTTCCTATTATGAATGTACCTTGTGCTCATTATAAAAACTTTGGAAAACACTAACTTTATTGGAGAATATAAAAGTACTGTAATTAATATTACAATATATTAATTGCAAGTATGTCATGCCAATTTCTTTTTTACTAAGCATAATTGTTTCAGTTTTTATGACATCCCTAAGAGGAACAAGTGGGTTAGATATAAAATCTTTTCAACAAATGGTACATTTTGTACTAGCTATTCAGCTATTATATCTCACAGAGGCCAATGCTAGATCTGTAGTACGATACCTTTTCCTGAGGCACCAATCAACCATCAGGTTGATTACTATGGACTACTTCCATTACAGAGGGACAGTGATTCTCGGTGTGAGTTTGCTCTTCCTGCCTGCAATGCTTTTGCCAGCTCGGTAGTCAGTGGATTTAAGAGTTTATTCGTCATCGAGGTAGTCAGTGGCCAAGGAGCTCATTTCACAGATAAAAAAAATAATCAGCATTGAACACATACCTGTTGGATACACTGATAACATCCCGCCACCTAGAAGCAGTGGTGTCTTAGAAAAGTACAATGGACCACTGAAGACTGTTACGGCGGCAAGTGGGAGACAAAATCCTCAAAGACTGGGAATATACCTTGGCGCTATATGCTTTGAATCAGCAATGAAACCAGATGCAATTGACCACAGTTAGTTTTTCTCCTCAGCGCATATAAGTTTATAATGAATTGATTTTATTCTGCCTCATCGATCCTCCCCAAATGAAAATATTGGCTCTAAAAATGTAGCAACTGTTCAAAAGCCGCATTCAGGAAAAAAGAAAACCCCAATGTACCATTTTAATCACTGACTCAACAGATACTTATTGATTTCCTTCCATGTTGGAGGCACTTTGTTAGTTCCAAAGAATTGTTTTGCTGCAGGAAAAGTCACACAAACTATCACCAGAATACAGCGTAAGTACTGTGTTCATGGAGTGCACAGGGAGAGAAAGGGAATCTAACTCTCGCTGGGTGAATCGGGGAAATGGACCCATGCGGGGAGACGTTTAGACAGCATGGCGTTAGCATTCATACTTTCAGTTATTAAAAATGCTAACTAGACCACAGCCTTGCTCGTTTAATTTGAATCTAGCATCTTCCGGGCCACTGGATTTCGACCAGGGGATGCACGTCAGCTTTACCTGTGGAGTTTTATAAAAACACAGATATCAAGAGCCTACTCCAGACTTATTAAATCTCTTTAACTGGATATTCTTGGTATATTCTTAATGTAGACTTAGAATAGTCTTGGAATATTATACATACTATGTTTCAGAATTATTATATGTCTCAAGATGTTTTGCTTTGGAATAATTTTGTTAACACATATTTGTGTTTATCCATTTGTGTACATCAAATGTAACGTCATTAGCTTTGTTGAAAATAGGTGTAACCCTTGTTTGAAGACATTTTGCGCACATTTTTAGAATAACTTTAGTATCTTTGCTTTTCATGACCCAGAAACAACCCAATTTTCTTGTCAGTTGCATTATTCTTATTGTAAACTCTTATCAAACCTTTCACATATGAAAATTTTCAGTAAAAGTTTTTCACTGAACATTGCTGTTCTGCAGATAGCTTTTGTTTTACTGTAATTCTTTTTCCTTTTAAAAAAGATTTTATTTACTTATTTTTAGAGAAGGGGTAACAGAGGAATAAAGAGAGGGAGAGAAACATCAATGTGTGTTTGCTTCTTCCATGCCCCCACCAGGGACCTGACCTGACCAGGCCTGGCCCACAACCCAGGCATGTACTCTGATCAGGAATCGAACTGGCAAACCTTCGGTTTGCAGACCAGTGCTCAATCCACTGAGTAACTTTTCTTTCATTATTTTTTCAAATAAGTTTTCAATTTCTTACTCTTCCACTTCTCCTTCTGGCACCCCTATGATTTAGATGTTGGAAGATTTAAAGTTGTCTCAGAAGTTCCTCTTTTTTTTTTTTAAATTCATGTTTCTTCTTTCTGTTCTGGTTAAGTGTTTATTTCTTCTCTTTATTCCAAAGCATTGATTTGAATCCTGATTTTCTTCCCTTCACCGTTGGTTCTGGTACATTTTTCTTTATTTCACTTGGTGTAGACTTCATTGCTTCCTTTATGTTGTTTTCTTACTCAGTGAGTTCTTTAAGCATCCCGATCCACCAGTGGTTTGAACTCTGCACCTGGTAGGTTGGTTATCTCCATTTCGTTTAGTTCTTTTTCTGGAATTTTGTTCTGTCATTTCATTTGGGCCATATTTCTTTGTCTCCTCAATTACCTGTGCGACCTAGGGGATAACTTTCTTAACCTGTCTACTTTGCTCATATTATCTCCTGGGGTTGTTATGAGGATTCAAATTAAATGAAACTGCCATGTAAGGAGATTTGCATTATCATTGTTTTTAACCTGTCTACTTTGCTCATATTATCTCCTGGGGTTGTTATGAGGATTCAAATTAAATGAAACTGCCATGTAAGGAGATTTGCATTATCATTGTTTTTATTGTCTGGATTTCAGTTTCCTCAACCGTAAGAAGAAGGAGTCCAGCTAGGTCCATGTTACTCAAACTTTAATGTTTTTGAGTTTAGGAAGTTTGCTTAAAAGATATTCCTAAAGCTCTTTCCCAGGTCATCTTATTTAGGAAGTCTGAATGCATTGAGGAGAACTCTACTGGATGATCTAAAATTTGTCTTGGAGTATAAGTATCTCTGTATTTTCCGTTAACCTTAAAATCTCTTAGCAAGAATAGCGGTTAACATGCTTGGCTTCCCGAAGTGGTAACAGAATCTTCACTATAGACGCTGAGGTTAAATGTAGAAAATCATATGAAAAACAAATGGGCAGACCACTTCTTTAAGTTGTATCACGGGGAATAATTGAATATTGCGTGGAATAAAATGCATATATTTTAAAATAGTGGCCTCAAATTGATTAATATTCATTGATTTTATCATTTGTAGAAATGAAATCTGAAAGCAGAGCACCTGATCCCAAAGTCCAGCGTGTGTTGCAAGGACCAGGAGCCTCAGCATTGCCTTGGTAGAAATGCAGAGTCTGAGGTCCTAACCCAGATCTTCTAAATCAGCATGTGTATTCTAGCACGCTGTTTCTGTGCTTTATATGTACTTCAAAGGCTGAGGAGGCTTGATGTAGAATACGGGCCAACATACAGAAATCAGTCAGACCACCGTTAAGTACCAATCATGTGATGCTAAGTAATTAATGGTTCCTGGTTGGCGGTGGCTGGGATATATGAGAATCACTTGGAGAACTTCAAAATGCAGACCCAATGCTAGAGACTGTGAATTTCAAGTGGGACCCAGAAAAAGAATTGGTTTTGAAGGAGACCCCCAGGTAATGATGGTTCACAGCCAGGTTGGGGAGCTGCCACAGGGTATTGGAATTGGGAGTTCCAAGAAAAAGATGGAATGGTGCAGACGAGTAGGTCTTGAGTTGACCCTTTCAATTTTTGCAGAACGAGGAGCATGTATCTCTGTGCATGTGTATGAGTATAAAGAAGAGGGTAAGACAATGTTATTGTGACTTTTTCCCCAGAGAGTGAGAAAGAAAAATGCAAACTTAAAGAAATGTGGTTCTCTGGGTAGTTTTGGCAAGAGTTTAAGACAGTAACATTTCTCTGTTAGAAACAAGGATGATACTGTGCTGGTCATAATATTTTGGGAGTCAATGTCACATTTGATTTATGTTTAGAAACAATTTGAATGGATACAATATTATTCTGAAGTTCCACTTGGGGCTGATATGTACATTCTTTTTCTCACAGAAAGACAGCTTGGATTCGTTTAGAGAATGTGGAAAATATCTCTGTGCATTGGCACAATATTTGACTTTACTGAGTTCATTAAAAATCATGTGGTCATAAATATGATTATAATTTAAAATGTCAGGTCTATATAAATGTCAGGTCATGGTTTGGATCCCTTCAGCCTCTCCCATCCCTTCCCTGTTCATTCTCTCTCTCCACACGCCACAGCCTGCTCTTCAACAGGGGATAGATCCGATGTCCTCCCTCCAAAGCCTTCTTGATTTTTAAAAAAGCAAGTCTATACTTTGAGTATATGTTCAAAATTGAACCGCATAATCTCGTGGTATCAGTTATTTGTTTCAATGCAGGCTTCCTCTTTTAGATTTTGAGCTTCATATTTGAATATCCGTGCTGGAGTTTCATTTCTCATATGTTTGCAAAAACTCCTAGTCACCTTTATTCACTCTGGTTTGGACAATATTCTCATAGAGTGCATAATTTCTATCGAGACGAATTTCTGGAAAATAATGTGTTTCTCCTATAGACTTAAGCCAAAGTTACACTCAGAAGTGTACTGCATTGGGAAATTATTTTATTAATATCAATTAATATTAATAGCCTACTTACAACTTAACCCCCCAATGTTCTTTTAGCATTCTTTGAGTTCAGAGAAAAAATACTGCTATTTATAAATAACACCCTCACTGATTTTTATCATGACTAAAAATTAAGCTTGGCCAAAAGCTTCGTAACTTAGATGGAAATGGAGGCAGGAGCTGTTAGGAAGCCTTCGATGACTGCAATCATGGTGACCTTGGAGGTAAAGGTGAATGGCCTCACAGAAGGAATCTTAGTCCTTCCTGATATCATGGGGCCACTTAATCAAATTCTGGACTGTAAAATATTATGGGCCAATAAAATCACTTTGTTATTTGAACCAGTTGAAGTTAGGTTTTCGGTTCCTCACAGTTTCGATGAATACAACTGATATAAAACACTGGGGCCCTGGCTGGTGTTGCTCAGTGGATTGAGCGTGGGCCTGCGAACCAAAGGATCGCGGTTCAATTCCCAGTCAGGGCACATGCCTGGGTTGCAGGCCAGTTCCCAGCAGGGGATGCACGAGAGGCAACCACACGTTGATATTTCTCTCCCTCTCTCCTTCCCTTCCCCTCTAAAGGTAAAATAAATAAAATCTTTAAAACACTGGGGTCATGAAGTTAGTTAAGAACTTTCTTGCTTTGGACTTATGTAGTGACATGATATCTTTATTGAGTATATGCTACAAATGCTATGAAAAATAGTTTAGTATTGGAATTTTTAAAGCTCATTATAGTCTGAAAATAATGTTTCCTTGAAGTTTTTTTTTTTTTTACAATTTCTTGTCAATATCTATCAATGAGTTACCTTTAATGGAAATCTCTGTTTTTTTCCCTTTATCATTGTTTAGTGACATACAACTTCCTTCAATACTGCTGACGTATTCTCTTGATTTCAGGCCTTTGTATGTGCTGCTTCTTCTGCTTACATATGCTGTTCTTCCGCCAACTCTTTGCCCAGCTAAAAGATAACAAGTCTGCTTTAGAGATCTTTTATGATGCTATAGATGGACTCTATTCTCCCCAAATGCTCTTTATTCTCTTTTTATAACTCTTATTTTCTCTGGAATTTCTTAATATCTTTCTTTGCCAACATGTTCCATAACACTGGTTCCAAATGGTAGGTTGGATTCTTATTTCCAATTTTTTACTAACTCCCTGTAATAGAACTATATCAATACCTTTGGCCCTGTGACTTTTCAGTAGCTTCCATTGGAGTAAGTGTAGTATACGAGGTCTGTCTGGAAAAAGTCCAGCCATTTTTTAATATAACTAGAATAGTTTGCACTACATCATTGTAACCTGTCAGCCAAGGAGAGTGGACTGTAATGCACATGTGTGAGCAATGACAATGTCACTGTACTAGTCAGTGGGGGCAGTAGACACTGGTGAGTGAGCATGTGTACGGTGTGGCCATTGCATTCAAAATGACTTAGATAGTAGACCAACGAATCTGTAACCAATTTTGCATTAAGCTTGAACATTCCTCTGCCGAAACTATTCCAATGATTCAGAAAGCCACAGCTTTGGGCAACGGGTCATCGGCAGCTTCATCACCACAACGTGCCTGCTCCTGCGTAATGTCTCATGCAGATGGCCAAGCATCCAATCACCCACATGACTCAGCCCCCCTACAGCCCAGATTTGGTGCCCTGAGAGTTCTGACTTTTCCCAAAACTAAAATCACCTTTGAAAAGGAAGATATATCAGACCATTGTTCAGATTCAGGAAAATAGGATGGGGCAGCTGATGGTGATCGGAAGAACTGTGTGTGAGGTCCCGAGGTACCTACTTTGAAGGGGACTGAGGTATCGTTGTCCCATGTACAATGTTTCTTATATCTTGTATCTTCCTCAGTAAATGTCTCTCAGTCATAGCACATGGCTGGATACTTTCTGGACAGACCTCGTATATCCCTCCCTCACTAACTTGGGCTTGGTCATGTGACTTGATTTGACCAGTGAAATATTGGTAGAAATGACTGTATACAAGTTCCGAGCTGAAACATTAAGAAGCATAGTACATCAGTCTGAGTCCAATCGGGAGACAGAAGCTACACAGTAGTTTATTTGAATAGGAGAAGTTAAATTTAGTGAATTATTCAACTATGACAGATGAGTATGACGTAAAGATAAAAAGAGAACCCAAGGAATAAGAGAGAGTACTCAAGGGAGGACAACATTAGGAGGATCCTGCTTCCCAAGGATGGGTTTACATCTCATTGGAGACTGTATGGCTGTAGCCCATTGGATGGTGGCAACATTTGTTGGGTTGCCATAGCTAGAGCTGGTCCAGTCACCAGGTATCAGGAAACAACCCTCTGCGGTGCAGATGATCTGAGGCTGATAATGGTCAGGAGGACAGAGGGTGTCAAGGTATCTGGAGCCTCACTCACTGGGAAGATGGTACACAGTCTGCGATACATGATATCTGTGTTGGGACAGCTCTAGGAAACAGCCTCTGGGGGGGGGGGGTACAAGTGAGCCAAGAGCCAAAACTCATGAAGAGTGTGCAAAGGGAGCTGGGGCACTGCTGCGTGCATGAAGCATGTGGTATGCCAGTGTCCACTTCAGGAGGGTCATTTCTTGCAAGCCACTGGGCCTGGACCAGGCTGCGAGATCACTTTGCAATGGTGCAAGCTCTGCACATCCCCAGGGCAGAGTAACACTAGATGTTCTTATACACACACGCCATACAATAAAAGCAAGAGATAGAACTCAGCACGCTGGAACCAGGAAAAGAAATCAACTGCCTTCCATCTGCAAATGTTCCTCCAAAGCTTAGCGTAAAGGACACGTTCACTGCAAAGGCAAGTAACTATAGGGTCTAGTATTCTATTGCAGAGCAGGTACTGCAGAGTGATTTTGGAGTTGAGAGGCTATACATTGATAACTGGCGTTCATTGCAAGTTTCTAGAAGCTCCTTTAGCTGCTACCCTACAGGAAAGGAGTGCAGTCCAGAGCATCACTGCTTTTTCAGACTGCGTGCTACTCTGTGGAGCCCAACGTGAAGTTCGGCCTGGCCGATCTGAGATTGCAGCCAATTTACAAACCCAGGAATGGTAAAGAAATGTTCATTGTAGTGAGCTGTTTTGAGATTTTGAAGCAATTTGTTCTACAGAAAAAAAATAACACCAACCTTAATATATCATGTTTTCTCACATCCTTTGTGCCTGTGCCTTGAGCTCAATATGTGTGTGTGTGTGTGTGTGTGTGTGTGTACAATTTTTTAACATTTTATTTATTTCTCTTTAGAGGGGAAGGGAAAGAGACGGAGAGAGGGAGAGAAATATCAATGTATGGTTGTCTCTCATGAGTCCCCTGCTGGGAACTGGCCTGCAACCCAGGCATGTGCCCTGACTGGGAATCGAACCGCGATTCTTTGGTTCACAGGCCCATGCTCAATCCACTGAGCTACACCAGCCAGGGCTCAATATATATTTTTTAATGAATTGTTTTTCAAAGTTTGGGGCCATTTTCTAATTTCTTTGAAGGCTTACCCTAGGTGTTGTTTAATGAGCTACAGATTGTATAACCATTTCAGATACACAGCAGAACCAGAAAAACATCATGATTTTTTATGGATTTCAAATATGATCTTTGAAAGAAAAAAAAAAAAACTTAAAGAAAAACGTGAACCCAGAAATTGCCTTTTTATCTTTTAAATCCATGTAACTCATTCAGTGTGGATCTTTTATACAATGTAGCTAGGCCATTAGGTCAGGCTTCATCATCTAAACTGCTACGCTTTTGATGTGGCTTTGGGGGAACAAGGTGAAAACTAATCAGAAGAAGATTGCCTTGTATATGAGGCAGCTATTGCTGAAATGGCGAATTTGTGGGTGAAGACAGAAACATCAAAATATAGCCTCTTCTTTTAATTTTGTGTTTTCATCTTTTTCTCATGTTTGGTGTCACAGCATACTTCACACCCTCATATACAAACTGTCTAATGGGGAAGAACCCTGTCCTTTCTTGCATTGATTCTGTTGGTATTCCTTTCATTACACCAGAAAGAACCATCAGCAGGCATGAACGAACATATTCTTCAATCAATGGAAATTCTTTTATAAATATTATTTTGTATTATTTGTTTATTAGGATATAAATGTTTGGTAAATATCTTTAGTATAAAGATATAAATGCATTTCAAGAGTACCTAGTAGGAAGTTTTACATGGTATTTCATACAGGATGGTTGCTTTGGCCACAAATGCTGGCTATGGCGATTGGTGTACCGAAGAGTTTAGCCTTGCTTCTCGTGGTCCTTGTAGGAGACTTCCCCCTAATGTGTGACTACAGCTGTGTTTAAAGAGCCTGTTGTCATCCCGTCTGTGTGCGCTCTGGAACCTCATGCTTAACATGAACTGCTCTGTATCTGCTGTCACCTTGGGCTTTGTGCTGTCGCCACTGCTGCTCCTGCTCTTGCTTTGAACTCATCACCGCTCTGCCACAAAGGGGTTTTAAGTCAGTTTGTCACAGTGGTTTTTGGCTGATTAAACACTTATTAGCCCTCCGTATGTCAGTGGTACAGACATTTATTTTCTTCCAAAGATGTTCGTTAAAATGTTTTCACGGTAAAATCATAGATTATGTTCATAATTATTTTAGATCCATAATCTCTTTATCTTTTAGACCTTTAAAGTTACCTTTTTATTTATGCTAATACTCATCTAAAACATCTAAAATCAGTTCCATTCATTCATTCCCTCTTTTTCTAACTTGTCTTATTTTTGACCTGAAATGACTTTTGATATGTGTCTCTGAACGAGGTTTTGAAAGAGTTGAAATGTCATGGTCACTGATAAATGAAGGCCTCAAACAGAATGAGAACCTAAACAGAATTTTACACCGAATTTTCTCCAACTTTATTATCCTTTTGAGATGTGAAGTAACCTGTACTATGTTATATAACTAAGCCCAAAATTTAAGAACCCTTTCTTCTCTTCCAGTTCCCTTTCCACTGCATCCTGCCACAAAATGAGATGATGGGAAGGGGAAATAATGATCACTGTCTGTAACTATATTGTTTTAAAGACAAGACGCCAATGTGGAGGAAATGTGGGCAGCTGGCAGGACACTGATATTCTTGGCCTTCCAGCAAACATCCCAAAAGAGTCTTTTTTTGTTTTTTTTTACATCTCAATTAAGAAGTGTTTCAGCAAATATCTAATCCAAGGGACTGACTTGGTGAGACAACCCAATGGGAACATCTGTAGCTCGTACACTCATGTCTATGGGGAAGCTGAGCCATTCTCATGTGAAGAGGGAAAAATGAGGTATGCTAGGAAATCTCTCCCAACCAAACTATCACCCCACACATATTCTTTTTGAGAGATTTATTTTGGGGGTGTTGAGGATTTCATTTCTCTCTTTCAAGAATTCCCTATTAGATGCACATAACCCTAAAGAATCATTTTGAGTCATTCCAAATGGTATTAGCTAACACTTCAAAGGTTTTTCCGTGAGAGAGGGGCTCCCTTGATGTGCTTTTTGTAATAAAAGAAGGGAGCCAGGAGAAAAAAGGTTTGAAACGAGATGTCTCTCCTCAAATCAAGCCCCTTACACCACACTTGGGACTCAGAGTTAAAATCTTGCTGCTTTACAGAGTCAGCAGTTCTTAGGAAACACAACCACGCTAAATAGTTTCACTTAAATTGTGTGAAATGTGGGTAGAATCCCTAGATTTCCTCTTCAATCTCACTTTGCAAAAGCCAATGATTCTGCAAAAGGGGAAGGGGAAATATTGGAGCTGCGGCTTAAGTGAAACAATCTAAACATGCTTGATTTTATTTGCAATCTGCATATTTCATCAATTCTAAGATGCACTCCCTGTCCCCATTTTAACCTTTCTAAAATGAAAATGTTTCTATTGGTTGGTGGTGTCTTACAATGATTGGCAGCCAGGTAGTCATTGTCACGTAGTTATTGCCTGAATGGGCACCAACATAATCATTGTGTTTATATTGTTGTCATTTTAATTGACTTATATGTGCTGTTTTTACGACACAAGTTAAATTTAACTGGTGTTTAAAATATTTTCCATGCACTATCCTCTGATTTGGTAATAAAACATGAAGATATTGTAAATGCAGAGTGGCAGTGAAACAAAGCATCAGGATGTAAATTTAATGTTAGTGAAATAAATACTGTTATTGAAAGAATGATGACAATTTCAAATTTTCTTCCAATGTAATGCCCAAGTGTTGCACGGCACATGAATGCATAAGTTCATTGCAACCTTATTTACAATATCCATAATATGAAAGCAAACTACGTGTCCATCAATAGATGAATTAATAAAGAAGTGAGATATATATATATATATAAAATGCAATATGATTGAGCCACAAAAATGAATGAAATCTTGCCATCTGCAACAACATGGATGGACCTCGGGAGTATTTTGCTGAGTGAAATAAGCCAGACAGAGAAAGGCAAATGTCATATGATATCACACATATTTGGAATTTAAAACAAACAAATAAGCAGAATAGAAACAGACTCATATATATAGATAACATTTTGACAGTTGCCAGATGGCAGGGGAGTTGGAGGACGGGTGAAAAAGATGAAAGGATTGAGAAGTACAGATTGGTAGTGACTGAATAGTCATGGGGATGTAAATTACAACATCGGGTATATAGTCAATACTATTGTAACAACTATGTGTGGTGTCAGATGTGTACCAGATTCATCAGAGTGATCACTTTGTAAGTTATTTAAATGGCTAATCACTGGTTTGTACACATGATATTAATACATGAGTGAGAAAAAGTAGGTTTACAGTTATTCAAATGGAAAATAATAAAATAATTATTTTACAAGAATAAACTGTTTTGTGTACTCACAACTGTAAACTTACTTTTGTCTACCCCTGTATAATATTGTTTGTCAACTCTAATTGAAAAGATAAAAATTATTTAAATGTTAGAATTGGGTGTTGAATTTGAAAAATCCCTGGGAACTAAATCAATGAATTCATTTGTTTCTCATTTGATGTACATGTAATTGTGAACTTGATTAAAATCTATGTCTAAAATCTAAATCTAAAAAGCTTTTTCTATTTTTAAAAATATTTTATTTATTTGTTTTTAGAGAAAGGGGAAGGGAGGGAGAGATCTGAGAAACTTCAATGCGAAAGCAAAACATTGATTGATAGCATCTCATATACGCCCTGACCTGGGACTTAACCTGCAACTCAGGCATGTGGCCTGAACAGGAATCGAACCAGTGACTTTTTGCGTTGTGAAATCATGCCCAACCAAATGAGCCACACTGGTCAAGGTAAAAAAAAAAAATTCAAAAATTATATAAAATAATTTCTAAATAATTAGGAAATATTATGTCCTAATTTAATTCAAAACATTTTGTCTTTTGTAGTGTTACGTAAACCATGGTGTATCTTACAATCGATGATATCGGAGGGAAAACTTTTCCTTTTATCCTTCTAGGTTCTTTGGCTGATCTAATTATCAAATTATGTAGGGCAGGTTAACAGGAGAAAAACAAATTTAATTATATACATACGGGGCCCCATAAGAATATGAGTCACAGACAGTCACACAGTTCAGGCTTATATGCCATCCTGAATTAAGGAGAAAATTGATAGGGGTCTGGGACTCAAAGGGAAAGAAGATGATTAGCAGGAAGATGAAAAGAACAAATGTTTAGTAAACAAATATCTGTTCTGCCATGCAGAAAGTGTGTGACACGCAGAGGAATAGGAAGAAACAAGCCCCACCAAGCTTCCTTAGCCCACCACACCTAACCCATACTCTGTAGTTATGTCTGCTGATCACTGTCTTTTTGGACCAGGCCCTCTAAATTCTTTTAGGAATTTAAGGGGGAGGTAACAGCTCTTTCTGAGTCTTTTGGGCCTTGATTTTCTTCCGCTCAAAATAGTTTGCATGCCAAAGGGGCACACTCTAGGGAGACTTGTTTTAATCCCTTCAATGACATGTTAGATTGTGTGGCAGAGCTTGGAAAAATCCAGGTCCTCTGTCAAATATTTTGTACTGTGTTTATTTATAAAATGCATTTAGTGAATACAAGAGCACTGGTGAAGAAGAAAGAAGGGTATGAACAATAACGGTTACAAAATCTGTCTGGGGTGAATTCCTAAGCAATGGCATTAGCTATCAGAGAAGGAAGCTATCTCTTAAGTCTCTTTTTCAAGTTGCTTTGATGGATGCAAGTCATAATTGATCACTTTTTACCTGGTGTCTGAGGTCCTGCTAAAAAATTATCCGAGGCATGTGCTTGAATTATCTCGATTTGCTGAATTGGGGTAATTGCCTGTGATGATTTTTAATTATACTTGTGAAGACTCTACAACAAGCCAAATACAGTTATGGAGTTAACCTTTTAATTAGTTTGGTTGTTATTAACAGTGTTTAATCAGATCAAGTGTGGAGAGCAAGGTCAAATTCACCTTCTCAGGCATTACAGCACAGGTGCAGCCCTGACCTCATGGATAACGGCGGCCCATGGACTAATGATTTCCATCCTCTTACGTTACATCCTAGAGGCACAAATTTAAGGAAGATGTTTCTAGCTTCTAACACGTTTTCAAGCTTCTTGAGATTACATCAAGACAATTATGAAAGCCCAGCCATTTAGATTTGATCTTCGCTTGAAGCCCAGATGCCTAATACTGAAAGGCTCAAGTATGGAAGGAAGTGTGTGCCAAGGTCATTGGGTTACGTTTTGAGGCCATTCGTTTTCTCTTTTGCCATGTTTATACATTTATCTTTTCATCTTTGTATCCCCTCTGCCTATCTCAAGGTCTTGCACAGAGTTCACATGAAATAAATATTCACAGATTTTTGAAAAAGATTATATTCATTTATTTTTAAAGAGAAGGGAAGGGAGAACGAAAGGCAGAGAACCATTGATGTGAGAGAGATATATCTATTGATTTACTCTCACACGCCTGAAACGGGTGCCTGGCCCAGAACCCAGGCATGTGCCCTGACAGGGAATCGAACTGGCTGGCACTCCATCCACCACCCCACACTAGCCAGGGATGTTCACAGATAGTTTTAAAGTCCAAATTTTCCTTAAGTTTTAAATTATATTCACTATGTGTACAGAAGAATTGCCCCACTTTTTTTCCTGGAGGTAAAATCTCTGCATGCATTTTACATCATGATTTTAAGTCTTCATTAAAAATTCATGTTCATATTGAAGGGGAGCAGAATTTGCCATCCGAAAATATGCCTCTTTGGCATAAGGATTATCTAGAGCTGGTTATACTTGAGAAGCTACACAAAGAGGAGAAGCTCTGAAATTTGAGTGAAAGTCACATGGAGGTTTCAAATAATTTACCCCAGATCAGTGTTAGTACAAGTAGGTTGACTGCAGATCTCAAGGTCAAATCACATTTTACTGTAGTTTTCACAGAATGGCTGGACTCATCTTACACAGTGTGGTCCAGAATTTCATCTAGAGAGACAAAAAGTAGTGTTGTCTTAAATTTCAGTGTGATAGTTTCGATTTCAGGAACGTTACAGCATTCCAAATACTCAATTGTTTCGGTCATGTTTTACTGGTTTGTAATAGGAAGGCCCTGTTTCTTATCTACATTCCTCACTGAGGCACAAGCTATTTGATGTCAGGGATCGTATCTTATTCATTGTTTGATCTCCTGGTCTTTGAACATTGCCTGATAAATAGTAGAAGCCTAAGAAGTATTTGTTGAATAAAAGCGAGGGAAGAAATGCATAAGCGAATGGATGAATAAAGTATAACAGAGTTATTCTCCCCAAGCAATGTTCATCCCCTTAATTTGTATTGTGGTGTAGGTAGCCAACAAAGTCTTTCAAAATGGAATCTGGTCCTTAGGTTTCCCTAACTCTATCTAGTGCACAGGGAGAGAGTTGCGCGCTTTCCCCATATACACGGACATGCATGTTCACCCGCAGAGTCGAAGAACATAGACAATCCATTCTTCTTGGGGAGAAATCAATCAAGAGTGTTTGTTTTCACTGTGAACATCACTGGGAACAAGATTGTTGCTGCACATTTACTGATGAAATGTTTAAGGAGCAGCTGTGGATAATTTGTGTTTGTGCTTCCAGATCACAGAAATCTGCAGTGTAACTTTAGAGATAGCAGCTCTATTGCGTTTTTGTTTGTTTTAACCCCACACCTGAGCTTTACTCACTCCAAGATCATTTTAATAGTGTTCGCTTGCCAAGGCTAGCAGTGAAAATCTCTTGGTGTAGGGAGCAAACATTAATCACAGGCGTAACTTTCACTGGAGGGTCTGCAAGCCTGGCTACTGTTGACTCTGCGAGCATCTGCTATAGAGCAAAAAGCACTGATTGGGCACTGAGAGTGTATTAGCAATTTATTGCTGCCGAGCAAATTACCCTGAAACCAAGCAGCTTAATAAATCAAATATTTATTACCTCACAATTCCTATGAGTCAGGAATAGGGGCATGGTCTAGCCCGTCTTCTGGTTCAGAATCTGTCTCAGGGTTAAGAACAAAGACTGCGGTTATCTCAAGGCTTGATGGTTTCTATATTCACTCCCATGGTCGTTGGTAGGATTCAGTTCTTCATGAGCTGTTGGACTGAGGTCCACAGTTCCTTCGTGGATGCTGACCAGAGGCAGCTCTCAGCTGCTTGCCAAGTGGGCCTTTCCAGGGGGCAGCTCGCAGCGTGACAACTGGATTCATCAAAGTGAGCAAGAAGAATCAGAGAGAGCAGGAGGAAGGCGGAAGTCACAGCCCTCATGATATAATCACTGAAATGGCGTTGCATCACTTTTGCCATAGTATGGTCCTTAGCAGCCGGTCTCTAGGTCCATCCCACAGTCAATGAAAAGGCATCACTCGAAGGCAGGAATGCCTATCAAGAAGTGGGAATCACTGGGAGCCATTTTAGAAGCTGCTGCCACAGGAGAGTTAGATTTCAGTCAAATAACAGAAACCAGCAGTGTGGCACTGGTACATTATTTTGCTATTTGGCCCTCAGTTTTCTCATTTGCAAAATGAGGGACTGAGCTGCCTTTGGTGTTCACGAGATGTTAATAAGTGTATTCTACTTCTGGTGTGGATCTGTTGGATATAACCAAACGACATTAAGTATTCTTCATTGTGCTCATTAGGCTTTTTGGCTTCAAGGATTAGGGTCTTTAGTCACTGAAAGAGAGGTGCTCATCTGTTCTTAGGAAGCAGGCGGTCTGAACTGTCGTGGGAGGTGTCCGGTGATTCTGGGAATCTACTCCTTTTAGAGTGTCTGAGGATGCTTTGTCTCGGCATTTTTGCATTAGTCTGAGTCTACTCCTTTCTCCTCTGCCTCCTGTCTTCCCTTCCTCATGTATCTTTTGCTGACCTAGTTTCTGTTTTCTCACTAGTTTCCTTTGTCATGGTCTCTAATGACCTGAAATCTACCTTCTGACATTTTATATATGCATCCTTTCAACAGCTAATGGATGCATTTCATATCTTCCAGTGTAACTTCCTAAAAAAGATCATTTTGTTGTTGCAGATCAACTTCTCATTTTTTTAAGAGTTTATTTTATCCATCCTTAGAGAGAGGGGAAGGAGGGAAAGAAACATCAATGCATGCTTGCCTCTCATGTGTTTCCAACTGGAGACCTGGCCCAGAACCCAAGCATATGCCCTGACTGGGAATCGAACCAGTGATGCTTTGGTTTGTAGGCGACTCTCAATCCACTGAGCCATACCAGCCGGGACCAGATTATCTTTCCATGCAGGTTTCCTTGAAGGTGTGAATGCATACTGTGACTCTGCACTAATCCTCTGCTGCTTCAGAGACCTTATATATATGGAGGAATAAACCCAAGGCTTACCTCTGGTGGGTCTAAAATGCTTCCATTTTCATTTCAGCTCTTTTCATTTTTTTATTGGTAAAAAAATAGTGCACAATAAGATAAAAATTTAGAGAGAAGTACAAATACATTGTCTGTGTCTTAGACTCTAAGTAAGACCAGAGCCTGAACACTAAGAAAAATTAGCTCAAATGTTGAGTGATTTGTTGAATGCATGAATTTTGGAAAATATGACATTCTGAAAGCCCTCTCCCCCCATAGACTGAGCAGAGAATTATCTCAATTACATTCCGTGAGAAGGTTTCATCATTTTATTAATTGAGACTTTCAAGGGATTTCAACCTTTCCAATAGAGTTCATCTAAATTGAAACTTTTGCTAAGTCCCTTTTGATTTTCCAGCTTAGAGAGGAAGACACAGCAGATAATCACTGAGAACATATTTACTCTGGAGGAGAATGGAGAGCGCCTCTCAGACACTTGAGTGTCCTCTCCAATTAGCAATCAACATGTTTTTACATTTTCCTCCCTTTGATGAAAGTACAATCTGGCCCACAATGTAATGTCATGAACGTGTTACCCTTGTAATTAAATGAAGAGTCATTAATCCTTTTCTCATCTTTGCTTGTTGATATTTTCATTTTAAAATCCCTTCAGACTTTGTTTCTTCCAGAAAATCTTTTGCAACTTGATTCCTTAGTTGAATTTAAAACCAACCTATGCTTCTGGAACCCCCCCCCCAAAGTGGAATATTTTAAAATCTAGTATGCTTATTTTATAATTGAGAAAACCGAGGCCGAGAAAATCTAAGTGAGATGCCCAACATCACATGGCTAGTGAGTGGCAGAGCTCCGACTGGAGCCTACGTTTCCTCATCAGAGATTTAAACACCTTTATACTTTAATCAATCAATTAACAAGGTATTATTCAGCATCTTTTCAGTTTTGGGATAGTACTTGTTTTGGAGCTGTAAGATACAGCAAGGGAGATGAGAAATGCACTGTTGTAGGTATGGGTATCCACTGATCAAATATGCAAAAATCTATTACTGGTTATTTAATCAAATTCAAATATATCCTCTTGCTATTTAAGCTAGCCCACCATATCCTATTGCTTCCAGCCCATCATCTTCTCAAGACAGCCCAGACTCCTTATTCCCGACTAGGCCATGCCCTATCCCCTTTCCACCTCTGCTCCTGCTGTTTCTCTCCTTCTTCCCGGCTGCCAAAGACGTTTGGAGTCCATCTCAGGAATCTTTCTGCCTTGAGCTGTTCACCATCTACTGTAGTCATCAAGTGATGTCCCTTTGCTTAGCATGACTGCAACAGGCAGAACGTTTGTTTCTTTTATCCTTGCCTTACACTGCTCTCTAATGGTTTATTGGTAAAACCCCCATCCCTAACTAGACTAGAGGCTCCTGGAAAGCAACAGGGAAGATAGTAGCTTCTTTTGTGACCCTCACAACTCATGGACCCCCAAAATTGAATTTGGGCCCTTGGATGGTGTGGCTCAGCTGGTTGGAGCATCATCCTGTAATCTGGAAGTTCATGGGTTTGATTCCCAGTCATAGCACATGCCTTGGTTGCAGGTTCGGTCCTTGGTTGGGGCATGTATGAGACACAAACAATTTATGTTTCTCATATCGACGTCTCTCTCTCTCCTTTCCCCTCTCTAAGCATGTCCTCAAGTTAGGATAAAAAAATCAAATTTGGAAATTAGAATGGAAGGAGAGTTGACTTGGGGTGCTGCAAAAACAATACAATATACACACGATGCATTAAAGATTATATACCTGAAACCTTTGTAATTTTATTAACCAATGTCACCCCAATGAACTCAATTAAAAAAGGACTCCTATAAAGTTTATATTGAGGTCACACAGTAGCAGAAATGACAGGGTAAAACTGCCCTGTGGTAAAAGACAGACTAGCTAGGAAATTTGGCTTATGAAATATTATTAATTTCTTCACTCATCTTTTTCTTAATCGTTAACCTTTTGTTATATTCTAGGTAGTGGTCTAACCCTCTGGGTAAAGAATATGAAAGACTTGATAACATGATTCGTGCCCTTTTGATGCTTAAAGTTGCACAAGAAAAAATAAGTTCATGTAAGTTTGCATGGACATTTCTACATATTAACTTCTGAAATTTTGCTTTTTAACTTTCAGTTTTCTCCTACCCATTTAATGAAATAGGCAGCTGTGTTTTCATTTCTTTCATGGATCTGTATCAAAAGGGTTGAAAAACACAAGTAACCCACATGCTGCTCTGACTTTAGTTCTTCAAAAGCTGAAGTCTTAGGTTCTCCATGAGATCCTGAGGATATTCTAGATGGTTCTCAGAAAAGGTAAAGAAGAGTTACTTTCAGTTTTCAGTTGTATTTAAAGTTTTAGAAAAGCCAAAAAAAAGCAGGTTATTCACTTTCCTGTGCTAGAAATTAATTTCCATGGGATGATGTGGTTGGAAAAGGGGTGAGGAAGAGAGAGATCCCAAGGAGTTTGGAATAGCTCGGACCTACAAGCTACCTCCTGGCTGATATATTGGCGAGACCTGAAGGTGATGGGCTGAATGGTGTATCTTATAGATGAAAGTAGAAAACTATGTCCTTGTCCCAATGGCAATGCTGTTGGAGATGGGGGATGACTCTGCAGAAGGCTCCATGGACCATGACTGGAGATCAGTGGTCTTTCTGAGTCCTTCTCACCCCTTCTTTCCAGTCAATGTTTTGTCCCAAGACCCGAGAATCTTGACACATTGTGGAGAACGTGGGGAAGTGCACAGTCTTAGTAGTCCACTAGCCTATTAGAATGGGAACCTGAACTCAGAAATTAAGCTGAAATATAAAAAAACAATGAAGAAGTGATAGTTTACGTTCCTTTGCTATTGCTAACTGAAGCATATGTCTGCTTCGTATTTTAGTGTCACTTCACCATGTGACAAAATGTTCCCTTTGGGCAGCCCAAGGATGAATTTGAATTCCCTTTCTTGTAAGCTTAACAGGGAATAGCAGAAATGGATATTGTTAAAAACTTTGTAAAATCACTGACTGGTTCACATTGAATAACTTTTTTAATTTTAAAAAATTAAAAATAGAACTGCCTTATGACCCAGTGATTCCTCTGCTGGGTATAAATCCAAAACAACCCCAATCCTTAATTTAAAACAATATGTACACCCCTATGTTCATTATAGCATTATTTACAATTGCCCGGATTTGGAAGCAACCAAAGTATCCATCAATACATGAGTGGATAAAAAAGTGGTGGTACTTATATGCAATGGAATGTTACTCAGCTATAAAAAGAATGAAATCTTACCATTTGCAGCACTATGGATGGACCTAGAAGGTATTATGCTAAGTGAAGTAAGTCAGACAGAGAAAGATAGGTACCATATAATGTCACTTATATGTGGATTGTAAAAAGGAAAAGAAATCAACAAACAAAATAAGAACAGATTCCTAGATACGGAGAAAGGACTGCTGGTTTCCAGAGGGCAGGAGGGTTGGGGGACTGGATGAAAAAGGTAAAGTGATTTAGAAATACAGATTAGTAGTTACAGAACTGTTACAAGGATATAAAATACAGGGTAGGAAATACAGTCACTAATATTTTAATAACTGTGTATTGAACCAAGTGGATACTGGAAATATTGGTGGAAATCCTTTGTAAAGTACATGATTGTCTACCCACTATGCTGAACACCTGAAACTAATACAAAATAATACTGAATGTAAACTAAGTTTTTAAAAACTGAGTCAATGATTTTGCTCCTATTTGGACCCAATACAGCAGATAGTATTTTTAAATTTTGAAACACTTATGATAAAGGGAGAGCATACTGCCTCATCCCAGAGTGTGGAACCCCCCCCCCACATATGACACATGTCAACTTGGATGACCATGAAATCACGCTGCTGCGAACTAGACTTTCTGGCCAGGATGCTTGAGTATGTTGTCATTTTCTCGCAGGTTTGGGCTCTCAATATTGTGGTTACAGCTCATAAACATGTTTTATAATGTAATTTTCTCCAAATTCGGGTTGGTGAAACCAAGTGACCAGGAATACACGAGTTAATTTGGGGGGCTATAATCCAATATGAGAATGTTAATGGCTTTTAAGAGCTTCTAATCGTTCCAAATGAAGTCATGATGTATCAGAGCTAATAGGCCATCTTGAAAAGATCCCAAGAAACAGACCACTGGGCAATGGCTTAGAAAGTAGACGGCATCTGTTCAGGGTATTTTTTGTGTCTCAACTAAGGAAACTAATGAAAAATTGCTGTTTTTAGAAAAAAAATGATACCAAAGCTTTCTGGGTTTCATATATTTTTTCAGGGCCAAATTCTTATTTTAGCTCTCAAATATGTCTATTGTAATCTTTGCTGGTTTTTAAAAAACATTGCAGTAAAACATAGTCAACAATTTGCACTAATTATAAGTGCACAACTTGATGAATTTTTATGACCCAGGTCAAGATAGACAACACTTCCAGCACCATGGGAGGCTGCTGTGTGCTCCTTCCCAGTGGAAACCCTTTCCAGTGTTCTGATCAGCTATCAGTAGTGATGAGATTTGTCTGGGCTTGCAATTCATATAAAGGAAATTATGCAGCATCTACCATTTTGTATCTGTCATCTTCCACTCATCATGAAATCTGTGAGAGCCCTCAGTGTCCCTGCAGGGTGTCGATCGTCATTCTCTTTTTATTGTTTGGTAGTATTCTATTATATAAATACACCACAGTTTATCTTTATCCTGTGTAGAGGCATTGGAATTTTTTTTCAGTGTGGACTTTTACGAACAAGACTGCTACGAACATGTTTGCACATGTGTTTGGAATACAGATGTACTCATTTGTCTGGGTTCCAGACCTAGGAGTTGAATTGCTGGCTCACATAGCAGACACATGTTTAGCTGAAGTAGATACCGTCAGTGTTCAAATGCATCTTTTCCCATTTACACTGCCACCGATCATGTATATGAAAGTTCAGTTATTCCACATCCTTGCTACCTCTTTATTATCAATATTATTAGTTTTGGCTATTTACTTAGTGTATAGTAATATATGATTGTGGTTTAAGTTTGCCTTTTCTTGGAGATTAAAGAAATTGTCCACCTTTTCATGCACTAAATGAATCATTTGAATATTCTCTGTGGACAATCAGAATATTGATGTGGACAACCAGAAAACTTTAAAGTGCTGTGAGCCCCACTAAAATGGTGAAAATTCACAAGACTAACAACATGAAGTGCTGGCGAGGATGTGGAGCAACCAGGAGTCTCATTGCTGGCGGAAGTGTAAAATATTACACTAACTTTGGAAATCCATTTGTCAGTTTCTTACAATGTTAAACACTCACCCACCCTATGACCCCAAATTTCTACTTCTGGGTTACTTAAGAGAAATTTAAAGCATGCCCACAAAAGCCTTGTTCAAAAATGTTTGTAACAACTTTATCTATAACAGCTGTAAGTTGGAACACTCCTGGGTGACCATGTGAGGGAAGGAAGTGACCAGGGAAGGCAGAATGAGATCGTCGACCCCAGGATAAAATGCTGTCTGTGCCTGAACCCTTGTCCCAACCCAGACGTATGAAGCCCAGTGTTCTACAAAGACTCTCGGTGAACCGCAATGTTCTCAAGGCTCTAGGTAGTTTTGCCAAGACATTGTCCTTTAGATGGGGCATTTACATTTTAAAGAACTATATGGTAGTTAAAAGTCAGGTGCTAAAGTCAGAAATGCCTGGTTTAAAATCCTACTTCCATCACTTAGAAGTTGATCCTTGGAAAGGTCTTTAAGATTTTGTGCTTTAGTTTCTTCTTCTGAATAATCAAGACAATAATAACTACCTACTTTATAGAGTTTTATGTGTTTAAAGGGTTTGCATAGTACTTGGCACATGGTAAACTTCCAATAAATAGTAGTCATTGTTTATATTATTAGCCTATGGAGACACAATGATGTTAGCTATTTCTAATATTTGAATGGTTGTTTGGGAAGTTTTATATAAATGTCATATATACTAATGTAGTTACATGTGTACATGTACACTAAAATACATATGTCTACATCTATCCACAGGTATGCATGGGGTTTCCATGGATACTGTACTTCCACTTGCATACATGGGGTTTCCATGGATACTGTACTTAGATGGGTAAATGCTATTCAATTACAAGGTCCAGGTTAGCTCAGGTATGAGTAGAAACCAGTGAAGTGCTAAAGTGACTTCGTAAATTTCAAAATTTAGCGATGATCAACTTTATTCGGATTTTCCCAAGCTTTTCCCTAACCCTAGGTGGTTGGCTTCCTTAAACAATTTGATGGCCTCTCTTGTCATTTTGCTTTTCTCACTAGTTCTTGAACCAGAAGTAATCATGGCTGCCAATATCGGTCCTTCCAAACAGTGGTCTGGCCATAGGGCCACCAAAGAACCATAGTAAGTAATTCCTTAACTATTGTTAATTATTGCTTCTTAAAAGGGAGGCTGTTTTAAAGATGTCCCAATAGACCGTATCTCTGAAGTCTAAACAGTTATAATGTTTCTCATTAAAAATAGCTTAGTGTGACTGCTGATTAGATTATGGTGCTTTATCAATGGGGACAATCAGTAAAACTGAAGAGAAGTGTGATGGAGGATGTCAGAGTAGAAAAAGCTGGCAACCTGAAACAATTGTGGTTAATAAATTGCATGTGTGAATTTGACAAAGATATATGACCATATGAATCACTGCTAGGGGCCCTTTCAGGCCCTTGGAAGGAGCCATTGCAAGTGTGGGACCCAAAGGCTTAAGTTTCTTTAGTCATGCCGCCTCTGTTCCCCAATTCCCAGGCATCAAAAGAGTTTTAGTTGCAGTTGCAACTTCTTGATCCAAAGGAATAGCTCTCTAAGACTTTTGGCCAGGTGTTGTAAGAGCTCCACACATCCTTAACGCCATACTATTTAATCTACTCCAGCTACTACTTCCAACTACCAGTGTCTACATTTCTTGAAGTGCAAGACTATTCTGCTCCTATGAGGTCTGTCTGGAAAACGTCCAGCCTTTGTTATATAATAAGAACGTTTTTTGCCACATCAATGTAACTTGGCAGCCAAGGAGAGTGGTCTGGAATGCACGTGTAAACAATGATGACTTCACTGTACTATTCAATGGGGGTGATAGATGCTATTGTGTGAGCACGTGTACTGTGTGGCTGTTGCATTCACAATGACTGAGCAAGTGGAGTAACGAATCTGCATCAAAGTTTGTGTTAAGCTTGTACATTCCGCCTTGGAAGCTATTTAGATGATTCAGAAGGCTGCAGCTGTGGGCAACCGGTGATTGGCAGCTCTATTACCACAATGCATCCACTCACACATCAGGTGTCCTGCAGTTTTTTGGTGAAATATCTCATCACTCAGGTGATTCAGCTCCCCTACAGCCCAGCTTTGGTACCCTGTGACTTCTGGTTTTTCCCCAAACAACTTTGAAAGGGAAGAGATTTCAGACCATAGATGAAATTCAGGAAAATACAATAGGGCAGCTGATGGTGACTGGGAGACCTCTGTGAGGTCTCAAGGTGCCTACTTTGAAGGGGACGGAGGTGTCACTGTCCTATGTGCCGTGTTTCTTCTGTCTTCTATCTTCTGCAATAAATGTGTCTATTTTCATATTACCTGGCTGGATACTTTCTGGGCAGAACTCGAATGCAGGTCAGGCTGAAATTTTCAGGAAAGAATACCTTCTAGGAGCAGCCAATGATTGATAAGTGTTGGTTTATAAATATCTCAGCTCCCTTCTCCCTTTGGTTACATAATCTGAGACACGGGTTTTCTACCACTTCCCAGAGTTCCCCTGTACGATGATGCTCTAGTTGCCCTCATGGGCTTGATAATACACTTTAGTCTGGCTGCGTTCTCTCCCTGTTCACATGTCCCTATTCTTCTACCAGCGGTATCTGTACCTCCCAAATAAACAAGTACTTGCTGTTATATCTTTCTCCAAGGTTCTCATTCTGGGGAAAGCCAAGCAAAGACAGGCTTGAGTAAATGGAAACACTCCTAGAGAAAAGCAAATGTTTGGCCTCATGCTGATAGCTGAACGAGCTGTTTCAAAGGGGGAAGATCAGTCATTTAGGTGGGGTTAATCTCTTGTGGTTCATTCTATTAACCCAACTACTAGTTTACTGATGGCGGGCTCACTTTCACTGTAGTCACTGGTCCTGGGATTACCCCTCCTGCCACGTGGGGAGGGGTGTGCGCATCAGCCAAGACTTAACGCAGCTCCTGCTGAAGTGCAACATGTGGTAATGTCATCAATCAGTGCCTCTCACATGCACTCAGCCGAAGGACAATTAGTGTTACTCAGGGTGAAAACTAATATAAGGCTGCCGATGAATGGATTATTGAAGAGACTATCAAATCAGCCTGGCTGGTACAGGTGACTAGGCACAGGGGAGTGCTGCTTGTCTGTGCCCAGCAACAGCTAGTATAGAGCGGCCTGCTGTCTTAGGCTTGGGAGGGGTCATTCCACTGTTGAGAAGATTAGTCACTTACTACTTCTGTCTTCTGGGTTGTCCCCTGAAAAGACTCAGGAAATAGGGTATATGTTCTCATGTGGTTATGGCCATCTTCTCCTTTAAAAGCAAGAAAACTGAGTCACTTCAGTGTAGTTACAATATGTTTTGCAAGCTTTTTCCTTTAATGTCTAGGTTTGACTTTCTTACACTGTCAGTATTTCTATCTTCTTCTTCCTGCCTTTGGCTCATTCTCCCCCAAGTCCTATCTCCTGATCCTTCCTCCTGCCTGCTTCTTCTGTCTTTCATACCTTCCTCACCTTCCATGCCTATCTCTTTACCTCATTTTTTAATATGCTTCCCTTCCCCTGGCTGGTGTAGCTCAGTGGATGGAGTACAGGCCTGTGAACCAAAGGATCACAGTTCGATTCCCAGTCAGGGCCCATGCCTGGGTTGCAGGCCAGGTCCCAGCAGGGGATGCACCAGAGGCAACCACACATTGAAGTTTCTCTCTCTCTCTCCTTCCCTTCCCCTCTAAAGGTAAAATAAATAAAAACTTTTAAAAAATATGCTTCTCTTTCCCCTCTCCTAGAACCTCTCTTTGTTTTTACCCCTCTCTCTGCCCCTCTTTCTGTTTAAAAGCCCGACTCCTGAAGTTCCCTGTCTGAATGGACAGTCTGCTTCTGTGTCTTTATCAAAGCCCTGGTCTACATGCTAAACGTACTCAGGCAATGGGGTAGCACACAGTTCAGCCATCTTTTAGAAATAGGTGCCAAGTGTTGGCTCCTCCTCCATTTGCCTAGACAGGCAGGAGGAAAAGTAGCAAAGGGTGAAGGCAGCTGTCTAGATCTGCTGTTCGCTACCAGCTGGGGGTGTAGTTTATTAGCCATGGTTCATAGGTGGGCCTGTGCAGAGAGAGAAGACATAGGCAGCCATCATACCACAAGGGAGCCAGGAAGTCCCTGGGATGGACCTGACTCAATTTGAGATATTCCTGATACCATACAAGACAGACCCAGAACCTCCAAATAACTCTGTTCCATAGTATAAACCCAAAAGCACAATTACTAAAGACCTGCTGGAAAACAGCAAGACGAGAGAGAGAATTCACTGTCAAAGTATTAAAATGATCTTGCAAACTAAAATTCTAAAGAGAGTGAATAAATTGTGTGCTAAGAAAGACAGTTGACAAAAATCATCAATCAAGACATGAGCTCACTCAAGATGCAATTGGAATAATACAGCAGCTTAAAAAATACTTGGTCATAGGTACGCCTAAGATAATTGGTTAAAAGTAAATTTTCATAAAGTGAACAGGAAATTATAAAGCAAAGCAGATTTAAAAGTCTAACAGGTTATGTAGATATAAAAAGGTACAAAATAGAAGACTTACAATGAAAAATATACAGGATCTGGTAGAAGTAAGTCCTGTTTGAGTGTGGTTGGTAGGTTAATATTATGAGCATAATAATTTATAGCTTTAACTTGAACATTTCACCTAAAATGTTGTAGTGTGCTTGAGTGTGATGTTATGTTATAGAATCACATGCTTGTGATTTTGTAATTAAAGAAAAGTGTTATTGGTGCTGGACCTTGTAGTTGCTGGAATTAAGATAGGATAGATCCTCAATAGATAAGATAAAATGAAATCTAGACACATTTGAATAGAGAATTTGTGAACTGGAAACCAGTCTGGAATAATTCATCCAGAATTCAGCATATAAATACTGATACTAAAAGTATAAAAGGACACTTGGCAATGGACACAGATTGAGAAATACAAAGGCATAACACAATTTCCATGAAGAAAAAAAAGAGGGGCAAGTTGAAAAAGCAATATTTAAAGAAATACTGATGAAAAATGTCCATAATTGAAGAAAGTCTTGAGTCTTCACAACAAAGTTCACTTTGAAGCTGAGCAGGATAAATAAAATTATCCCCACCTGGAGACACATTGTAGTTGGATTGAAGAACAGCAAGGATAACCAAATAGAAAAGGCAGATATAAATGTAACAATTAGAAAAAGAGTAGACATCTCATTAACAATAATAGTTGCAAATGTAAAGTGGGTAATATATTTCTGTTTGAAACTCATGTGCATATAAATTCTCATTCGAAAGTGAGGAAAATAAAAATTTTTATATTTATAAAGACTGAATTTATGACTCACAGAGTCTTGTTGAAAGAAATATTTAAGTATATATTTCATCAAGAAGAGAAGTGAACACAGAGGGAATACTTAAGATGTGTGGAAAAACAATGAACAAATAAATGGATAAAATATGATAGTAAGTCCAGTTAATGACTGAAAAAATGTTCATTTTTTTATAAACAAGAGTGAAACTAAATCTCAAAGCAACAGTAAAATGATGAAATGATGGAGGACCGTTCAGTGCTCGTAAAGCAAGCAGAACTCTTTGTCTTAGGAAACATGAGAGGTAAAACTGAATAACTTTGGCTTACAAAATGTTCTACTTAATTTTTTATGAAAGTTGATGAGTGACCTCTAAAACATATAAAAAGATAAGTTCAAACACAAAATAATAAAAATAAATGTAAGTGAGTTAAATTCACCCATTAAAAGACATAGACTATCAGGCTGAATTCAAAACAAAAATTCTTACCTGCTCCCTTTGTAAGAAAATCTCCTAAAACAAAACCGCACCCAATGGTGTTAAATAAAGAAAAAATACATCAGATTAATATTAATCAATTAAAACTTGGGAAGCAATAGCAATATGCAAAGTGGAATTTAATTCAAAAACATTGCTAAAAATAAAGAAAACTTTGATAATGGTTAAAATCCACTGGAAATAATAGAAGGGAAAGATAAAGGAACTGTTTGATCTGATGAATAAAGATCTATTAAAAGCCTACAAAAACATCACATCTATTAATTTTTATTATTGTGTAGTATGATTTATTACCATGTGTATAAAATATACATACAAATTAAACACGTGCAAGTCAAAGAATAGATTTTTTAAAATTGCTTAGCATGACTGTTAAGCAGAATCCTGCTCTTTGTCCATCATGCAACCTGGATACTCTATGTGCTTATTTGACTCATTGTGCTTGACAGTGGTGTTTGCATCCAGAGGAGGCCGTTGATTCCCACAAAAACCTGAAAGTAAATCAAAATGAAAGGAAACACGGGCTGAACTCCTTTACTGTGCAAATCTCAACATCACTTACTTTCCACATGATTTTCTACTGTAAATGCATTTTTCTAATTATTAAGAAAATTATTATTATCTAGTTGACAGATATGTTATTTGTTTGCATTAATACTAAAGACTTTTTTGGAATAAAAGATCACATGAAGTTAATTAGTGAGTGGCTTAATGGAAGAGTTTTGCAACACCAAAGACTAGAATCAAAGGATTAATATTTAACATATACAAGGAAACCATGCAAATCAACAAGACAAAGAAAGGGGAAATAGAAAAAGGGAGAAATTACATGAAAAGGCAAGTCACAGAAACGGAATTCTAAATGCATAAACAAAAACAAGAAGAGATGGTCAATCTCACTGGGAATCAGAAAAATGCAAAGTAAAACAAAAATGCACCGTATTCTCATTTTATTGCCAAGAAGAAAAACTCAATAACAGCAAAAAATACTGAGTGTGAAGAGGTGAGGAAAAAAAAACTCATGCAACTCATGCACTGTCAGCAAAGATGTAGACTGTTGGCATCCATTGTGGATAAAAATAGTGGTGTTCTGAGTGAAATTATGCATTTTTTTTATGAACTGGCAATCCCACTCCTTTGTATAGAATGTAGATGTACCTTCATGTAGACCCAAATATGGTATCTGAATAAGCTTATATTCACTGGAGCTTTGATTGGGAAGAGAAAGAATTGGAGGAAACCTTGGTGTCTGTCAATGGGGAAATGTATAAATGGAATGTATACTGTTCGGGGATTAGAAGCAATTGCAATGTGAAAAGATCTTAGAAGTACACTCAAGCTATAAAAGAAAAAGAAACATGACATCTACAAGACAATACTATTGTGCAAATTTAAACATATATTTTATAGTTTGCAAAGATATATTTAAGCTTTTGTTCCTGGGATAGATTACACTTGGTCACAATATATAACCTTTTTATTTTAACTTTTTAGAAGATTTTATTTATTTCTTTTTAGAGAGATGGAAAGGGAGGGAGAAAGAGAGGGAGAGAAACTTTGACGTGAGAGAGAAACATCCATGGGCTGCATTTAGTACGTAGACCGTAAGCTCAGGGGCTGGGGCCCTGCTGGTTGAGAGAGGGGGCACTTCATTTTTGTCTTTATTGTTCCTCTCTTCTGTGTTTGATTCATTTCTGTCTATTCTTATTCTTTCCCTCATTCTGTTTACTTTGTGTTTAGTTTGCTCTTCCTTTACTAGTTTGGTAAGATGAAAGATTAGGTTATTAATTTGAGATCTTTCTCACTTCCTACCCTCTGAGTACTGCTGAAGAGTCTCATAATTTTTGGTATGTTGCATTTTCATTTATTTTCCAATTTACATTATGATATTTTTGCTTGATCTATTGGTTACTTAGAAGTGTGCTATTTAATTTTCCATATTTGTGAATTTTCTAAATTTCCTTTTTCTATGTATTTTCAATATCCTTCCATTGTGGTGGCAGAATATACTTTGTATGTCAATTTATTGATATGTACATGTTCCAACATTAAGTCTATCTTAGAAGGGATTCCGTGTGCACATGACATGAATGTGTATTCTGTTCTTGTTGGGTACAGTGTTACGTAGATGTATGTTAGGTACAGTTAATTCAGAGTGTTGTTCAAGCCTTTTACATGGTAGTGAATTTTCAGAGGTTGTTATGCCACTACTTTGGAGGTGATTTTCCACTACAGTTAATTTAACAAAATATGAGTTAAAGATGATGCTCTCAAATAGAAAACAAGGATTTTCTTCAGTTTGGAAACATCAGTATTAATAAAAAGGGAAAAGGCACAGAGAATAAGTAGCATAGACGGTGGGTAGAAAATAGACAGGGGGAGGGCAAGAATAGTGTGGGAGATGTAGAAGCTAAAGAACTTATGACACATGGACATGAACTAAAGGGGGGAATGTGGGTGGGAGGGGGTGTGCAGGGTGGAGGGGAATGATGAGGAAAAATGGGACAACTGTAATAGCATAATCAATAAAATATATTTAACAAATAAAATAAAATGACTTAATACTTTGTGCTTGCAGTTTGATAAGTATCTGGTGAAGTTGCAACCTTGCTTTTGGTTAACGGTGTGGTTTTAACCTACTAGTGAAAATGATTTTCCTGGTCAATCTTTCAAACTATAGTTATCAGTTGAAGGAGTCCAATTTTTTTTTCTCGAAGTATCTAATGCCAAAGGCTATGACTGTATCTTTGAGAAAACCATGAAGATAAAATAGTAATAGGAAGACAGCAAAGGCTGAGTTAAATTGAGTTTTTGCCACCCAGAGGGACATTCCACATTGCCTGCAGACGTTGCCCAGATCCAGTCTTGCAGAGGCAAGGGATGCTGCTAAACATCCTTCCGATGCCCAGGACAAGGCCCCACAGCAAAGAAAATGATCTGGTAAGATCTGGTCCAGAATGTCAATAGCGCCAAGATGGAGAAACCTGGTTCACAGGTTAAATCTAGTCTGTTGAGAGCAAAATGGAGGAAATATTTAAATTTGATTACTATAAACATCATGAATATTTTAAGTGCCTTGATTTTGTTTCCTTGAGGAAAGGAACTCAGAGGCCAAAATAGCAAAATCCCTTTTTAATTTTAATAGGGGACACATTGAAATTCAGGGTTCGTTACTGAAATCAAGAGAAGAGCTCAGCATTAAATAAACACCATTAATAGAAAATGGGCCTTTGATAGAAGGAATTGATTATTTCACACGGGGAGAAGTCACATTTCCTTCAGGACTGATAGGGGTTAGGAAATTGATCACAAACTTTTTCTCTGCAAAGTGATTAATACTTAAAAGACCTTTAGTAAACAAATTTTGTTTTAGGTTTCATAGGCTTTATAAAGGTATTTAGGTTTTTAAGTCATTCTGTCTAATAGGTGGCTCTTGTCCTCTGGAACCCGCTGGTTTATATGTTCCGTGGGGGCCGGGTTTTGGGTTTTGTTTGGCTTTGAGTGTTTTGTTTTCTAATGTTTCCCCATTATCCTGAATAGAAATCAATAAATTTTGTCCCAAAAAGAGCTCAAGTATGGTCTTCAGTATATCTTGTAATTGGTTGTTGTTTATTGGTATGAAAGATATTGTTTTTATTGATTTTATAAGCAGAAATGTACTACAATTACCTATCATTTGTAAGGTTTTTTTTTTTTTAGTTCATTCTGCTGGTTTTTCTAGGGAAAAATTTTTTTATCTGAGTGGTGATAGCTTTGCTTCCGCCTTCCCAATTTCTATGCCTTTTGATTTATTTCTCTAGCTTAATTATTTTGGCTAAAAATTCAAAAATATTAACAGTAATAAAAACTATCCTTGTCTTATCCTTTTTTAAAAATGGGAATGCTTCTAGCATTTTCTTCAAAATTATACTGACTTTTTTGTTATATCCTATTGTGATAAGGAAATAAATTAATTCTTTTTTTATTAATAGTTCACTTAAAATCATGAATAGATGTTGGTTTTACCAAATGCCTTCCCCGATTCTATAGAAAGTATTGTATGTCCTTTTCCCTTTGATTTGTTAAACTTTGTGCAGCTTACTTGGTCTTCCAAAGTTTTTACAGTTCCACATCTATAAGGTAGACTCCGTCATCATCTCTAAGGAATCAGCTTCCAGCCTACCCTGTGGTCCAGTCATAATCATCGTTTTAGCTTAAACATGATGCCCGTGGTCTGTTTCACAGGTTACAAAGTTCCCTGAGTAAGACTCATTTTATTTTTACTGTATTTTTATTTTATCAGCCTCTAGAATTCTATTGTCTAATATCCACATTCCTAAGGTTACTGCCAGCTTCTCATCTACTGATTTCCACTAATGTTATGGTGGGAAGTTCTCATCCATCGACCATTTGCCCTTCCTTCGGAAAGCAGGTGTTCGTGGTGCCTTTGAATCATGGTTCCCATGATTACTTTCCCTATATGCTTCCAGGTTGGGGTTGGCCACAAGAGAAAGGTACATAATATTTAAAAGTTTAGAACTTAGGCAGCGTTTAGCAGCTGTATTTGCAAATCAGTTGTCGGAGTGCCAGGTAAGTTGTCCCTGATTTGCTGTCAGCAGGGGGCAGTACCTGGACGCAAAGCCCATGGAGCCCCAGACAGGTTCCCTGTTTAGAGCTCTCTGGGACAAGTTCTAGTGCAGGGCTGTGGCAAAGCCAGCTTCTCCCAAGGTTACCCATGGCACTGAGGCTGGAGAATCAGGCAGATGCAGGTTCCAGTGTGTCTTTGCTTTCATCTATGCCCAGCTCACGTGCAATCGCCTGTCTGGCTGAGCTGTAGTGACTTCCTGCTCAACTTCTAAATGCAGAGCAAACAGCCTTTCATGAAGTGTTCTGCCATCTCCACAAGAAACTCTGTCATAAATCCCTCAGCCTACAGCACCACGGTGCTTCTCCCTCTCCATTTAACCCTAATTCAATTTTTCCCCTAGAAATTATTTTACCTCTTCTCATGAATTACTTTAGGGAATATGCTGGTACGGTATTACTTGGTACAGAATCATTGACATTTTACATATTTTGTGCCATAAGTTAAACATCAGTATTAAAATGTGATTGAATCATCTTGAGGAAAATCTCTTCATTTTTCAAGTGCCTAGTAAATTATTTTTTTCTGAGGGGAAGTGGCCTGCTGAATGGAAGCCTCTGAAATTGTTAGTGATGTATATTGATTCAACAACCCTAATCAGATTTCAGTCAAATTACTACATGGCTGTCCTTGAGAGACCGTTGGCCAACCTCCCTCTTGTGGGGTTTTAGATTGTCCTGAATTGCCCTAATTTGTCTGCACACTTAATGTGGGATTTGTGATTTTTCCACTTTTGTGGGAAACAAATAGGAGTGAAAATTGGGACATTTTCCCTTATACTTAACTAGGTCCCACTGTGTGCAGTGGGTCCCACTGCCCCAAAGACAGTTCACATGCATTGCAACGAATAAAAACATGTACTACTTAAACATCTTGGTGAAAGTTTTCCCTCAGCCCAGAGATGGTGCCAGCTTGGTAGTGATGTCATTTTTTACGTAGAGAGGGACCTAACAAGTAGGCCTTCTTCTCATGAAGTAATAGAATGGCATTTGGTTGATACCGTGTCCCATATTTTCTGCCACCTACACTCTCCTTAGGAATTCATCCTGTCCTGGGAAAAACCCTCTTGGTTCATTCATTCTCAGCGTGTCTCAATCTCAGCACTGTGCGCATTGGGGTCTAGATAATTCTTTGTTATGGGGAGCTGTTTAGTAGCCTCTACCCACTAGATCCCAGTCGTACCTGCCCAAACCTGAGTTGTGAATACCGAAACAATGCCGAATGTACCTGGGTGGGGGTGGAGCAGTGGGGACAAAATGAGCCTTGGTGAAGAACTACTGTGCATTGTGATTCAGACACACTTACTTGGACATGGGCTTGGGGGAGAAGATATCTCACAAGTGGGGGGCTTAAGTCATGGTGGGAACAGTCTGAATACTGATTGATATCGTTTGGGGAAGAGAATAAGGAGACAGTAGGGATTCCACAAGGGTCCTGATGCCAAGTCAATGCTCTGATCTGCATTTTGGCTAAGTGAGTTGGGCAAAGGTGGCGTGGGATGCCATCTTTTCTTAAGTATCAGAATATATATGATCCTCTCTGTCTCTTTAATCTTCGTTTCCCCAGGGGAATAAATACGTTGAACCTGAGGGTTGTGAAGTATGCTCATTGACTACATGATAGGAGTTGATAATAGAAAAGTAACAAGTTTCAAATATTTTTTCATGCAAAAAAATATTGCCTTTGGACTTTGCTTTCCAGCTGTAGGTCAGGGAAAGTTTCCAGACTGACCCTCCTATTGAAAACAACTTAATACATAGGAAGGCTGTCAACCTCGTTAATCAACAGGGAAATGCAAACTAAAACCCCAATGAGATCATTACATGTCAAATGAACTAGACGAAAATTAAGAAGTGGAAAAGTATGAAATGTTGGTGAAAGATATAGATCAACATATTCTCTTCCTCTGTGGTGAAGATTAGTACTTCCGCTTGGGAGAGAGCTAGGTATCACCTAGTAAATTTGAACATGGGCATGCCCTCTGACCCAGTAATTTTACTACTAGGTATTAAATTTAGCAACTCTCTTTGACAGGTGAACAAGTAGATGAGTACAAAAAATTTCATTACAGCAACAAACAACTCAAATACTGACCAAAGGGGATCAATCCACTGTGGTATGTTTATACACTGCAATTCTCATTGCTACACAGCAACGAGAATGAACAAATTAGAACCACGTGGGTGAGTCTCACCAACATAATAGAGAGGAGGGAAAGCAAGATGCAGCTGATTACCTACAACGTAATTCTATTTCCATAAAATTCAAAAGCAGGCAAAACTGGACAAAAGATTAGATTGTTTAGGAATACATTCAAAGTTGGGGAGAAAGTAAGAAAACAAGTCATAAAAAATTCAGACTAGTGGTTACCTCTGGGGTAGTGTCTTAGCTTGAACTGCTATAACAAATCACCGTAGACTGGGTAGCTTAACAACAAGCATTTATTTTTTATAGCTCTGTGAGCTGGGATATCTAAGATCATGGTGCTTGCAGATTCCATTGTTGGTGAGGGCTCTCTTCCCGGCTGATTGATGGCTGTCTTCTTCTCATTATATTCCCACAAGATGGACAGAGAGGGCCAGGTGTCTTTCTCTTAAAGGGATACAGATTCTATCACAGGGCCTCCACCATCATGGCCTAATTACCTCCCCAAAGGCCGCACATCTAAATATCCTGACATTAGGGCTTCACCATGAATTTGGGGGGGGGATACAATAATTTAGTCCATAGCAGGTAGGAAGGGGGATGCCACTGGGGAAGGATCACTGAAGGTTACTGAGGCGCTGGCCATGTTCTGCTTCTTAATCTGTGTGTGGGTACGTAGGTGTTCACATAATTATTCTTCACGCTCTATCCGCGGTGTCCAACCTGTGGCCTGCGGGCTGCATGCAGCCCTGGATAGCTATGAATACAGCCCAACACAAAATTGTAAATTTTCTTAAAATATTAGAAGACATTTTTTGTGATTATGTGTTGCAATGTATTTATTTATTTTTTAAAAGATTTTATTTATTTATTTTTAGAGAGAGGGGAAGGAAGGGAGAGAAGCATCAATGTGTGGTTGACTCTCACATGGCCCCCACTGGGGACCTGGCCCGCAACCCAGGCATGTGCCCTGACTGGGAATTGAACCGGCGACCCTTTGTTTCTCAGCGAGCCCTCAATCCACTGAGCTACACCAGTCAGGGCATGTTGCAATGTATTTAATGTGTGGCCCAAGACAACTCTTCTTCCAGCGTGGCTCAGAGTTGCCAAAAGTCTGGACACCCCTATGGCATATTTGATATGCTTTTGTTTGTATGCAATATACATTTCAGAGTGAAAAAGGAAGGGTGATATAAAAATCCATCTGCATAATCTCAGTGCATTGATGTCCTGAAATTTTGGACTCTGTTTAGTGTAAAAGAAACAAAATTAACCTTAACCCAGAAAAGAAAGACCAGCTTGATTTGTCAAACTCCTAACTGTTTTTGCCTGTTAGTCTTGTGATTAAGGGTTCTCATTCCTTGGAGAATCTGAATGTCAAAGGACACCAAAATACTTTATCCCTAAGCTGTTGGCCTCCACAAGAGGGGAACTATGCCTTGTTCACCTGCCTGTTGCCTGTGCACAAAGCCAGCTTGCCTGGACCCTGCTGCCTCCCCAGTAAGTGTACGGACAATTGAATGGAAGGGCCCAGTGAGTAATGGTGGAGAGAGAGACTGCTTCTGCCCTAGTGACATTCTCTCTGCTCCTGCACCCCTAGCGCACAGAGCTGCCCACCTTTCAAAGTTCATGCCCACAGCTTCCCCCTTCTACAAGTTCTCAGATTCTGTGTGAAACAAACTCTTCTCCCTCTGTCTTTCTCCCAAATCTTATTTCTCAGTTTCCATTTGCGTGTTTTTGAGTATTTGGAGATGTTGATCATACCCACTTCTCTTTGCCACATTTTACGTGCATATTTTGTCGATTTAAGGAGTGATATGATGAGTGTCTAACTGGAAAAGAAAAGAAATTTCATAATGCGTCTGCTGAACCTGGCCCCAAGAAAGCTGACTTAAGGGAACTTCCTTCTATCATACTGACGTATGAAAATATTCACATCAGCCTAGGAAGTACGTTTCCCTTCCTTATCTGTGCTCTTAGCAACTTCTTAAGATCCCCTGCATGAAACACCTACAGAAAGCAGGTGCTCTCCGAGGCCACTGGAGAGTGCTATGTGATCTGACATCATGCTTCCTGTAGGGAATACGCCTGAAAGAGGGAGTGGATGAGGATGGGACTCTTCTTCCCCTGCTGCAGAGGCTGAGTACCCCCAAGACCCTGCTCCTCACCTTGAGCCTGGCAGCACTTTTCACAGTTGCGGAGCTTACTCTTTTTACCTGGAGACATGATGACTGGCAGGAGGGCACCCCCTGGTGCGGGCACGTGGAGGCCGAGAAGAGGGTGTGAATCCCTTCACCAGGGCTGTGCTCCAGGACCACGCATGGTCAGCCCGTCCCCTGACACCCTGTGTAGGAACTTACAGTGGCCCTTAGTCTGCAGCCTGCCAGCCCAGCTTGGGGCTGCCTGGAGTAACAGCAGGGCTGGTAGTGGGGATCCTGCCTTCTTGGGTGGGTGCATCTCAGCTCATAGTTGCCACCATCAATGTCAATTGCTGGCGGAGCTTGGGCCCCTCTGCTCTGTTGTGCTGAAGTTGGCACCTAAAATTTGATGTTCACCTTTTTGGGATCCCTTAAGAGAAACAGAAGGGACATCTCACTTCACCTTAACCCTGCTGTATTTTCCTTTAACATGGGGTGTGGCTCTCACCACGCTCCTTGTATGAGAGCTTCCGCTGGATTTTAAAACGTTATTGGCAGGGGCCAAATCTTCTTTTTCTACTGGTCTGCAGAATTAATTAACATGTTGTTTGGGGAACAAAAGAGAGTGCACAAGAGTTCTCATTTATGCTAATTTAATTTCTCCCACATTCTTGAATAAGTTAAGGAAAGCCAGGTAAATATCTTTTAATTTTGCTATAAGAAAGAGTAAGCGGAATGAGGAAAATGAAGAATGAACCATGTTTTACTTTTATTTTCCACTATCTCATTATCCCAACTATTTCACTGGGGAGATCTTCTACATTGTAAAGAAAATTCCTATCCAGTGCTCTGTGTTCTGGTACCGGACCACAAGGAAACATGCCAGGATTATCAATTCGCTTTTACAAATACAAAACTATTACTCTCAAACTTGATGGGTATGTTGTGTTATTCATAAACTGAGATTCTGAATCTAAATAAGGCTTTTTAAAAGGAATCCACTGGAGAAAGAAGGGACAAAGGTAAATCTGTAAATCGCTAATGAAAACAGAAACACGAAGAAAAGATACAGTGTGCTCTTTCCTGTCTCACCTTGCCCCCCACTACTTAGAAGTTTGACAGCCCTTTTCAACTTCCAGCCACTGAGGACTCCGCCTCAGACTCACTGCCGCTTGGAGGAGCTGTTGGTCATGGCCCTGGCGCCGGCCCTGGCTGCAGCTGTGGCTCAGGCTTGATCTTCCTCATCTCTCAACACCTCCTCATTCCAGCTCTGGAAGGCAGTGGGAATCGTAGTATTGACTTTGGTCCAATATTCCAGGGCTTGCATCTTGCTGCTTCCAGTGTGTGCCCTTGTGCCCCCTAGGAATTTGCATCGTACAGGATCGCTGTTGGGAACTTGCTGGCATCCCAGTAATTTTTGCTGCACCAAATCTGTGGTGATGAGCTTCCGGGGCTCCCCAAAGATGAAGTGTCTCCTCCCAGCATAGAGCCCCATCATACTCAAGAATTTCCACATCTCTTCTTCACGGGCACAGTTGCCATTGAAGAAGATCATGCCCAGGAGAGGCATCAGGATTCTCTTTTTGGGAAAGTATATGCCATCATCGCTCAGACTCCCTTCATTGGGAAGATCCAGTTTGCTGACAAGGATACAAGAGTGATGTCTGGGGTCGATGGCCTTTAGGTCAAGGCCAGAGGTCAGCTCCATGTGCTCAGCAGCTCTCTTGAAGATTTCAGGAAAGTGTGCTCTGTACTTCTTGTTGATAATCTTCAGCATTTCTTCCTTTGTAACATGGTCTTTCATTTTATCCTTGTCCATGAAAACCTGCACTCACAGGCCTATTTTCCTGGTCAGAAGGTCTTTGCTAGAGCTCGCCGAGGAGGGTGAGTCCCAGTAGGAACTTGGATTTTCTTCTCTTCGGCTCTTGGTGCCTTTACCGGAACTCACACAGGAAATGGCTGCATCAGGAAAACTAGATGCCCGGGCTCTCTGAGACTTCTGGGGAGTGCCTGCAGCAGGAGAGCTGGGGGGCATAGCCCCAGACACAAGTGAAGGCTATGGGGGAGACTTCCCCTGCTGCGGTGGCCTGAGCAACTCCGAGACCCTGGTCCTGACCTAGGGCTCGGTGGCGTTTCTCACAGGCACGAAGCTTACCTCGAGGCATGACCGTGGTTAGGAATAGCAGGCAGGAGTGTGACAGGAAGGCAAGTGACACAATCACATGCGCGAGGAGGATAAGGGTACGAGCACCTTCCACAGGAAGATGCCACTGTGGCTTTAAGAACACCCCTCTGGAACAGTGTGTCAAAAGGTCTATTAAGGAAAAAACAATGCAAGCTCTCCATAGATGGAACATAGTGAATGAGGCACGAATGGCATGAGGCTGGACAGGTCAGTGGGGGCCAAACCACAACAGTTTGTGTAAATTATGTTTAGGAATTTTGACTCTGATCTAAATATACTTGGGAACCAGGAGAAGGTATTGAGCAGAGATTTTTATAAAGATTAGAGAATTGGGGAGCTCTGGCTGGTGTGGCTCAGTGGATTGAGTGCTGGCCTGCAAACCGAAAGGTCACCGGTTCAAGTCTTGGTCAGGGCACATGCCTGGGTTGCAGGCAAGGTCCCCAGTAGAGGGTGTGTGAGAGGGACCACACATCGATGTCTGTCTCCCTCTCTCCCTCTCTTTCTCCCTCCCTTCCCCTCTCTCTAAAAATAAATAAATCAAATCATGAGAAAATGTAGATTGGAGCATTAGGGAGATGAATCAGGTGGCTGTCATTGCAATCCCGGTAATGCCAATTGTCGACCAGCAAAGAGAAGGTGGTATGACTTTAAGACCATGGGGGGAGAGGGGAATCCAAGACGACATTTGGGAAAACTGGGCAAATGGTGGAATCATGTAAGAGTTGAAAAGAGCGACAGAGAATGCCCTAGCTGCTGTGTATAATTTACACAAAATAAAATGTGAAAACAGCAAAAGACCAGTAAAAAAAAAGGAAAAAGAATGCCCCTCTGTCGGTGTCCTGTAGCCCCCCGCAGAGTTCCTGCTCCCTCCGCCAGTCTGTCCCATGAGGACCCTGTGGAGGCCTTTAAGTGCACGTCAGGCTGGAATCTTCCCAGAGCTGGGAAGAGGGGGGCACTGGGTGGCTATGTGTCAGTGCATATTCAGAGTCCCCACCTTAATACCTAACTAGTCCTAGAAGTCCACCATCCACTGACTGGTGTTTGTGCCTCTTGGACCAAGATCCCCACTTTCTGGGTGAGAAAGTGAGGGTGAGCCACATCTCAGTATGGGATCTCCAAGGACTAACTGGTGAGGCGGTATGGGGTCTGCAAGGGTTAGCGTGAGGGGCAGGACTGTTTGGGACCCCACTGACATTTATCAAAGCCTGGGACTCCTCCTTCTATTCATCTGCGTCAGTCAGCCAGAAACCGGAACTCAGTTCCCTTAGTCAGGAGAAAGGAAGTAGGGGAACACTGCTTTTGGTGCTCCCAGTCCTGTTTCCCCTTCTTTAGGAGGAGGGGGTCACCCCCTTAGCACTCAGGGTCTCACCAGGACTCCAGTTAGGGTCCCCCTTTTCCCCTTCAACAGAGCTGTGGCTGACCCTGGAAGACCAAGGCCCTCCAGTCTGTGGTGCCGTCCACACAGAAGCCCCAAAATTGTGCTGGGGCTTTTCACCACCAACGACAGAACAGGACTTTCTGGGGCTTCCCTTGATTATGGGCAGGATAGTCACTTGAATTCACATTTAGAGTCTTTAATCTTGATACCTGATCAGTTGTTGAAGTCAACTATCTACCGACCTGGGGTAATATCTCTCAGGCCAAATTCTTCACCTTCCTGATACTTACAAGGCAGAAGTCAGTGACCTACATCCGGCCAAGGCTGGTAGGGGTCTCAAAGGGCTGTCAGCAGGGTGGTTCTAAGGACTCTCAAAGATGACAGTCCAAGCCTGCAGTCTTACCTTCACTGATTTGAGTCCACCAATCTCACATCATCCTTCCCTCCCTAGAAGGGAAAGATGTGAGGGGGAATCACAGCTGCCTAGCCCTGCCTCGGCCTGTCATGCTTGATGAGGCTCAGGGCTCTGAGTGACCTTGTCTCTTGCAAAGAGATCTTCTGTTTAGTATCAAGGGCCCTCAGCTGAACTGCAGTGAGGGCCCAAACTTCATGCTGTGCAGAACTGTGCTGATCTCTTCCTGTGGAGGCCCTCCCCTAAGACCCTCCAGGCTGAAATGAGCTCTCTCTGTTCCGCTTAGACTAAGCTCAGAGCGCAGAAAATGTTTGAACCTCTCTGCAGGTGTGGTTCTTTAACATCACTAGGTCCTCCCCTTGACTCCTGTTACCTCTTGGTTCTTGTTCTGAAGAACTGGAGTCCACCCCCACTAGACCAAGGCTTTCCTCTCCCTTGAGGCTATGCAGGTGCAAATGAGGAGGCTGCTCAACCTAACAATTCTGCCTGGACCTCTCAGGCCATGAGGAGGGGTCAGAACTTTGTGGTGCCTTTTCCGTTTGAGTGTGTGTAATTCCTTCCTTCTTCCCTGAAAAATCATCACCTTGACACCTGACTAGGCTCCATAATGAAAAGTCAGTGCGAGCCCGATCCAGCCATAACTGTTCCAGACCTCTGCTGGTGGACACCTGGGGCAGGACGCTATAGAGCCCCATTTTTCAGGCCTGCTAGGGACTCTATAGGTCTTGGAAAACCATAAGCGGATCTCCGAAGGTTTTCTGTATTCTGGAGTGTTGGTCTTCTCAGTCCTCCTACGTGGAGGTCCTCTTGGGGTTGCTGTCTCCTTCATTGAATGCTTCCTGGGAAATGCCATAGCACCTCAAACTGTGGAGCAGAAAATGCTTCCTCTTCCCACAGTTACAAGACACGAGGAAGCTGTAGTTCAAGGCAAGGAGCCCAAGACAGGTGCTGGGCTGCCGGAGAAAAAAACGTTTAGTTATTTATTTTTAGAGAGAGGGGAAGGGTAGACGGAGAGTAACATCAATGTGTGGTTGCCTCTTGCACACCCCCTGCTGGGGACCTGGCCTACAACCCAGGCATGTGCCCTGACTGGGAATCGAACCAGGGATCCTTTGGTTTGCAGGCCAGGCCTCAATCCACTGAGCTATAGCAGCCAGTGCTCATCTTTTTCTTCACCAACCAGACTTGCCATCTTATGTAACTTCAGTTCTAACAGACTGACTTTCTACATGGCAGGGTGGAGACCCATGATTTTGTGAGTCCCTGTCGTTTCAGGTCATCTGACATTTCATACGTAGGTGGTCACGTGGCCACCAAATATCTTTTTTTCTTTGTTCATACTACTCATTTATATTGGTATTGTTATTGCTCTGGCTGTGTATTCCAATCTAATACTTAGTACCCAGTCTTTGTTCTTACTGCCTGAGATACATTTTAGAAAAGGAGAAGAAAAATTAATAAAGAGATATCAGTCTGGGATGAGTGGGATGATGTGGGCATAGTTTTGTTATAAATAAGCCATTTGGGGGCTCTGCATAGCAAAGCTTATTTTTCTCTTTGCTTATCTTTCACCACCATATTACCTAATTAAAACGAACCCTTATGCTGTGGGCTGTTTGTGGTCCCCTCCCATCCACCACCATTCATATGTTGAAATCCCAGCCCCTAACATGGTGATGAGGAGGTGGGGCTTTTAGAAAGTGAGGAGATCATGAGGGTGGGGCCTCCTTCAGTGGGAGTAGTGCCCTTCTTATAAAAGCCCCAGAAAGTTCTCTTGTCCCTTCCACTGCGTGAGACACAGTGAGAAGGTGGCATCTCTAAACCAGGAAATGGGCTCTTACCAGACACCGAACCTGTCTGTACCTAGATCTTAGACTTGCCAGTATCCAGAATTGTGAGAAATAAATATTTTTGTTTATGAGCTACCCAGTCAATGATATTTTTGTTATAATAGCCTAAACAGACTAAGACACCTTAGAAGAAAGATTGATGTCCATAAAGGAGCTCTCAGAAGGCTCGCTTGTGTGCAGTTATAGGTCAGGGAGCCATGGTTACCTTCACTCATGCCTGGAGAAGGCATGTTTTTTAAATAACAACGAATTGTGACAACATTAACTGGTGCTGCTAGTTAGGATGCTTTCCTATTGTTTGGGTTTGCCAATTGGACAGCTGCCTCTTACCGACACTGACCTCTCTTCAGACACTTGCACCTTATTAACCTTCTCAAGATGCTCACCAGCCCACAGCATGGTAGAGGGGAATCCGTATCAGGTGGGAAAATTCGTGCTGGCATAGAAATGCATTATCACTGTCGATGAGCGATCGTGTGCTGCGATTGGAAAGTGTATGACAGTTCTGTTTGGAATGATAAGTAAGGTAAATATTAATATGTGCCTAAAAGGCACAGTTGATAAATTGTCACTGAATACCTTTCTGTGCGTGCTTTCAATTTTGAAGCATGAAAATAGCTGGCTTATTCAAAAGTTAAGTACATACTTTTTATTATTGGAAAATATTTTATTGTTGATGCTATTACAGTTGTCCCAATTTTTCCCTTGCCCTTTTCTATCCAGCCTTCCTCCACCCCACCCCACCCCGCCGCTTCCATAGTCAATCCCTACACCATTGTCCCTGTCCGTGGGTCCTTCATATAAATACATATTTTAAAAGTTTAATTAAACCAAACTCCAGTGTTCTGAGGAGTCACCTGGGGTGCTTGTTTTAAAATGCAGATTTTAAAAAATCCTCACATGAGGATATGCTTAGAGGGGAAGGGAGGGAGGCGGATAGAGCCAGAAACATCGATGTGAGAGAGAAATTTCCATCGCTTGTCTCTTATGTGTGTGCTTCAACCAGGGACAGAACCTGCAACCCAGGCATGTGTCCTGAGTGGGAATTGAACCTGCGACCTTTTAGTTTACAGGACTGCACTCCAACCAACCAAGCCACACTGGCCAGGGCTTAAAATGCAGATTTTTCAGGCCACACCCCCAGATGTTCTAAGTCAATAAGAATCGGGAAATCTGCATTTTGCAACAAGCAGCCTGGGTGATTCTGATGTAGATGGTTCCAGAACCAAGGAACTGTAGAGCATATTACCACAGACTACATTCACGCAACAGATATATCTTTATTGAACACTGAATACAGGTGTCCATTTCATAAGTTATGCTTTATCATAGTAAGGAATAAAACACATTTCTTATCTTCTGTGACATGAATATTCAGCTTACTGCACTGGATTTGACTTAATGTCATACAAACCATGTACATACAATGTGATAGAAGCATTGGAAACATTTCTTGAAAAATAAGAATCCAATCAATGAGCACACTTCATAGATAGAATTTTAGATGATCACACAGTTAATTTGAACATTTAAAAGGATCTGAATCATTCATATTAATATTGTGAATTTCGTATAAATTATTCATTAGTCTAAAGAGTCTAGGCAAAGCCAAGCCATGACATTATTTATACTAAGTTCCACACCTGGAACTTGTTCTGAGTTATTTAACACAGAGCACATTTTTAATGCAAGAAATATTTACAGTTAACAGTAACAAGTACAATGATAATTTACAAAATATGGGTCTAATATTTAAAACAAAACAGAACATGACATTAAACAAGTTGGTGCCATGTATTTTTACAACTCAATGAATTGATCATTTTCAACAAATTTTATTACCTACAATCCTGTTACCTTGGATGCAAGAAAGGTCATGTCTGAATCAGTTAAGCTAGGTTACAGAAAAAAATTTTTATGAAAAACTGCTTTACTTTATTAATGTACAATATCAATATTGATATATCAATATCAATAGCCAGAGCTGAAGCAAAGTAATGAAACCATCTGGATTCCCAACAGGCCCAAATTCTATGATATACCTTGAACACTGAAATCCTTAGTTATACCACAATTTTCAAGCTTGTCTGGGAATTAACGAGGTTTTGAATGTGCCAGGGGTTAGTGTCTATTTAAATGATCCTTTTAAAAGACCATAAAATTATGTGAGTCCTTCCATGTCATTATATGGCTCTGGGAATAAACTTTAAGTTGGGGGGAAAAAAGAAAATAATCTTATCTTCTAGAATGTGGGTATGTAGAGAGTAGTGTAGGGTGGTGTCCGGTGTAGGTCCCTTTAGTCCAGGAGAAAGTTTTCTGTTAGAGGCTCTTCAGGCAGCCTGGGTGTCTAGGCTCTGGGAAACGGTCCACTGTCATGCTTACCCTTTTGGAGGGGAAGTAGGGGAGTGGGTATTTGCATTTCTTCCTGAACCCGTTTCTCCAACTAATCCTGATTCAAAGGATACCAGGATTGACTCTTCTCACTTGGGTCCTCTCTCTGTGCAAGGTTTTTTTTTTCCTCCTTGGTTAGTCACAACCAGGGGGTGGTGGTGGGGGATATAATCCCAGAGTTTCTGTTTGCAAATAAATTGTGTCTCTGGAGGCAACTGAGCTAAGGGATTTCCTTTTCCACCTACTTCATGCCACATTTCAGCCTCTGCCTGCGGTGAGTCCTTGACTTTGGTGCTTAGAAATATCTCTGATGTCCGTTGTGTATATTATTTGACTTTATCACTAGTTCATGCCTTAGGACAAAACCCAGAGCAGAGAACAGGATTATTAGATACCGTGAACTTAATTTTTCACATGGGCTAGTTTTGGGAAGCAATGCTGAGTAGCAGAATGAACTTAGGAGAGACCCAGGCCCACAGTAATGCTCTGCCATTGAACTGTGCCATGTGATGTTGAGATCACGAAGTAACCTCCCTGAGCCTCAGCTTCATCATCTGCATACTCTTCAAGGTGCTTGTGAGGATGAGTGGCAGTGTGCTTAGCATAGCATTTGGCATGTCATTGGTGCTTGGTGAAGTTGAGCCCCTTTCTTCCAGGACTTCCATAGCCAAAGAACTCCATTCAAGTTTCGGACAAATGCAGTGTGTTTTGGGGCTTGTGTTTTTGCTCGCTCCCCAGGATCCTGCCCATCTTATCTTAGCCTTCCACTTCATTGTGATGCAGAATGCTCTTCCCACTAATGCCTCTCCTGGGGCAACCAACAATGACATGGTTCGTTCCTTCCTGCAGAGTTAAACAGACTTGCTTTGGGGATGACAGGTTAATCTGTAGCTGGGAAAGCAATGATCGGTTCTGTTCTTCAATATCACAGAACAAGCCTTGAGAATGCATGCAGTCAGGTTAAATTGAACCTTATGAAATCACCTTTTTTGCAGGTCAAATATAGTCCAATATCTGCAGTTTCACTTGTTTCAGCCTCATAGTTTCAGGGGTCTCCTAATGTAACAATAGATTGTCACTAGTAAATGTCATTTGCAAAGTTGCATGGTCAGTGATGTAAAGCAGCTCTTTGGTCAGCAGGGAAGGCTTGGATTAGATGAGACAATGAGTATAAAAGTGTTTGTAGACCGTGAACCGTAGGTAAACGCAAAGTATTTTTAAACTTAATTGTGCACATATAACAGACAGCCCCCAGGGGCTCTTAAACTTTTAAAAATTTAGATAAATTCCATTGACTGCATTTTTAAAACTGGAGCCTCACAGGAGAAAAGTCTGTTCTCGGTGTGCTATTTGTTGATTGCTCTCGATACATTCAGCTGGAATATATCAACAGGAACGTATCCAGGTGAGAGCTGAGAGGAATGAGCATTCAGATACAGAATACAGTAGACGTTGTTAGGGCTTGCTTTCATGGAATAGCGCACAAAGCTTGGTCCCCCGACAGTGAATAATTTTGTTGTTGTCAGCTGTTAATCCATGTCATTAAAATTCAGCCAGACGCTAGACAAATGTGCAAAATGTGATCCCTTTTCCCCAGGAACCCAGGGTTAAGCCTCTCCTGGTGTGGATGTGAAGGGCCCAAATGATGAGAAGTTTGCATTTCTCACAACGCAAGTGCAGACTATTCGTTCCTCTTATACAGTCAGGTTCTCAGGGTCATTGTCTCTATCTGGCTTCTGAGGAAAGTGACTTAGCTGCGCTTTAATCCACAGATTGAGGATGTCATTCACCATGTAGTCCCCAAAGAAAGCTAATCTCTATTACAGAAGCCATTCGGTGCATGAATAGACTTCGAAACCAATAACCGACCGATAGTTTTGGCACAAATGAAGAGTTTATAACTTAACTGCACCCGTGTCTTATAGACAAGTTCAGTTACTTTTGTTCAATATAGATGTTCATAACAAGCTGAGCTTGGTTCATGTGAGCAGCCTCTACATTGTTTATTTACCTAAGGGTTCCTCATACTTCAAGATGAAACCAAATTGTTTACAGGGCAAAACCGGAAATCCAGGACTTGCGGACTTGCTAATGAGGCAGAAGGCCAGGTTCAGTCGGCGAGTAAGCACAGCCAGAACAACACGGTTTGGCCGTCCCCATTTATAGCAATCATCAAATCAACAACAGGGAGGGGCCTTGTCTTCACCAAGCTGGGAGGATCAACTTGCTGCGGAATAATTGCTCCTACCAGCCGCTGCATCTTCCCTGCCAGCAGCAGCCATTGGTGGGACGACTGCTTTGTGTATTGCTTAATCTATCACAATTGAGCTGCCTGCCTCGGGGAGGCTCAATTTAAGATAGATTGAAAGGTAGTGTCTGTCAATTGAATAAACACAGATGGTTTTCCAGAGCAAAAATTGATTTTTTTTTCCTCGCCAAAGAAATAAGTGCTAAACATGATTATCTTTGGAAGCCAGGCGTGAAATGTCTTAGTTCTAAGCCTCTGCTGCACTCCACCCTAGAAGAGAGGTGATACTGTATGAAAGTGTGGGTCTCACACTGGGATTTTATGTTCTTGAAGGAAAATAAAAATTTGACTTCCCTTGAGAAGGGCCCAGTGAAGTCCACCCCAGTTAGCCTTGAGTGAATCCATCAGTTGACGTGTACGATAGTGTTATCAGCCCTAGGCCACTTGCTGGCAAATGCCTCCTCCAACCCTTTCATTTAAGAGTCTCAAAGAGGGCTCTGGCTGGTGTAGCTCAGTGCATTGAGTGCGGGCCTGTGAACCAAAGGATTGCGGTTCGATTACCAGTCAGGGCACATGCCTGGGTTGCAGGACAGTTCCCAGCAGGGGACGCACGAGAGGCAACCATACATTGATATTTCTCTCCCTCTCTCCTTCCCTTCCCCTCTAAAGATGAATAAATCAAATCTTTAAAAAAAAAAAAAAAGAGTCTCAAAGAGGTTATAGGATTTGCCTAAGGACACACAGTTAAATCTAGAGTTCAATCTCTTCACTGTTTGACCAAAAGTTACCATGTTATGAAGTTACCATGAAGGAAACATTAAGGTAAGTCCTACTCCCAAAATGTCTTTGGAAGAAGGTAGATTAGAGATGCTTAAGCAAGTTGCAATAGGTGCCCAGAATGCTAGACACCCTAGCAAGTAACTAGAAATGAAGTCACTTACACTCAAGAGTTTTGAAGGAAGCCAAGGGTAAAATTGTGGAGCAGGGGTTCAAAATAGCAGGTACATGGAGGTTGAAAAAGGGTTAATAGGAAGAAGTACCCTTTGTATGAGGAGATTGATCAATGTGTTTGCTTATGTCTCTTTCCACTCTAATTCCAAAACATAACATGCTAATGGGACATCATTCATACAAATCATTGCAAGGAGCCCCTGGAAGCTATGGAACAGTCCATCTCCTTCCATTTCATGTGGATGTGAATGTGGTTGAATGATTTGCCAAGAGAAGGGTAACAGAAATGGGGCAACTGTGAGCAGCTGGGCTCCATAGATGTTTTATTTATTTATTTAATCCTCACCCAAAGACATGCTTATTGATTTTAGAGAGGGGGGAAGGGACGGAGAGAGAGAGGAAGAGAAACATTGATCAGTTGCCTCTTGCATGCACCCTGACCGGGCACCGAACCTACAACCCACGCATGAGCCCTGACTGGGAACCGAACCCATGACCTTTTGGTTTATGGGACAACACTCCAACCAAGTAAGCTATACTGGCCAGGGTGCCCCATAAATGCTTTAGACACAGAACTAGAAACAATGACGAGACTCAGAGGATGGTAGCAATAGAGGGGACCTTAGCACTGTCATCTCCTTCTAGAGATGAAAAAAACGAGTCTAGAGGAGGAATCTTGATAGACAAGGTCATTTAGCTAGAGCCAGAGTTGAAAGGTCAAGCTAAAAATCTTGGTTCTTTCACCTATACTACCCGTCTTGCTTTTGAAATTGTCCAATGTAATTGTGGACTACAAGGAAAGCAGGTGTGTGCAGTATGTAAGTGCATGAGCAAACGGAAGTGAAGCGGTTTCACTCTGGCTAATACAGCTGTAAACTCAGATCCTTACAGCTGTCTTGTTCTTAACTTCTAAAGTTCTGCAGACAGTAAGTGCTTCTTTGTATCAAGAGACAAAAGCCTTTTGATATGTGTCGTGTGGAAAAGAGAGCTAATTGTTCTGTCTCACTTGGATAGAGAAGAACAGGATCAAAATGGTCTTAGGATGTAAGGTGTACACATTAGGCCCTATTGATTAGGGCACATTTACAGAATTTGTATTTATCTGAAAATGAGTTAACATGTTTGCAATCTGTTAAACTGGCCTGTCCTTGGCTAAAAAAAACCAAACCAAACCAAAACAAAACAAAACAAAACAAAAAACCCAAGAAATAAAAAAAAACTTGATTCGGGTTTCTAAAGTAAGATAGTCAAATCCTTTTACTCAGAAGAAGATTTAAATCCAGCATTTTTCTGCACATGGGCTGCTTTGTAAACATTCTTCTTAAGTAGAAACTTAATATACCTGTAGCTATTTTTAATCAGTTTTCAAAGCTTAGCTCCCCATAACTGTGTTCTACATTTTCAGGTAGAAATATATGTTACCGAAACTGTATTCATTTCGTCCCACTTACTTGAGGTGAAGCATTCATTTAATGTAACATGTTTCTCTTCTCACCCAGATATGATCCTTTTTTTCCCTCCTGAGAAGCTACTGCTTCAAAGTAGAAGACAAGGACACCCAAATCTAAATAAGTACATTTGACTGAAAATCCTGTATACCAAAAATAAACAGTATACTTTACGCACTTGTAATGTTTGAGGAATTGATGTCATGATCAATTTCCCCCCAAAAGGATTTTTTTCTTCTACAGTGGAACTGATGGCAAGTGGGCAATGGCAAAAAGAACTTCCACGAAGTTAGAATTCAGAATGTGAGGGATTACTCCACAGCCACTCATGGATCTTTACATACATGTCTCTGTGTTTGGTTGTGTTTTTGCCTTAAAATAGTATCTCAAGTGTTTGTCCTATGTCCTCAGTAATATCCAACATTTGAATTTGTCTTAAATTGGCTTCCAGTGTTATTAACGGGGGCACTGTCCTCATATTATGAGTGTCAAAAAAGTCTCTTTCATTGTGATTATAAATATTCCTGAAGTACAACTCAAATCATATTTTTTAAAGCATTAGCTCTTGCGCAATGAAATGACAAGGTGAAGTGTTTCACGAAGTGGACATTCAATGTATAATTTCATCTGCCATATAAATTTCGTTCTTCATATAGTTTCTATGACTTGATCGGCCACATCTATATATCAGAAATTGATGCTTAGAATAATAATTTTCTATTTGGTTACCTTTTTTCAAAAAAGTAAAATCTGCTTTTTTTTACTCCTATCAGGAGAAGTATTCACAAGTTGAAATGGGAAAGGTAAGCTTTGATGGGCCTTTTGAATGTAATAGTGATCCATTTAGGCCTGTCCCCAACCAGCCTATACCACTCCTGAGCCTCACAAAGGGTCTTTAGAGATTACAGAGACAATGACAGATGCCTGGTTTTCTTACCAGCCACAAAGCAAAACCAGGGGTACTGGGGGCAGGGTCAGTGGTCAGTCTAGACGTACCCCTCATGGCAGATGTTGCCATTGATGAGGCTGAAAGTGGCCGCGGAAGGGTTGGTACTCTTGAAGGAGGTCATGCAGGTGGTACTTCTGCCTGTGCTGTGGGACCGGGTCAGCAGGCCAGGTCGGCAACAGAGGAGCTGGGTGTTGAACTGCTTCCTGAAACTCTTGCTCAGCAGGTAGAGGGCAAAAGGGTTGACGCAGGAGTTGGTGAAGGCCAGGAGGCGGGCGCAGATACTGGTGACGAAGTGGAACATGGAAGTGTCCACCTTGGAGTAGTGGTAGGAGCGGTACAGGTAGATGACATGGTTAGGCAGCCAGCAGAAGGCGAAGAGGCCCACAAACACCAGCACTGTCTTGGCAAGGCGCTTCCGAGATTCGATCTGAGGAGACAGTTACACACAGAGAGGGTAGGGGGACCACGGGGTAGTGCGGGAGGTTCAGACAGAAAGACAGGGGAGAAGAATTGAGGAAAGAGACAAGTGTGTAAAGCCATGGGAAATGATTTCAGGAGGAGAAACGCGACAGGAGAGAATCAGATAAATGAGAGAAAAGCAGCAGAAGCAGAGAGAAAAAGGAGAAAGAGTCAGAAACACAGAAATGGAAAAGCCAGGGAGCAGAAATCCATGAGGCAGAATACAATTAAGCCATGCCACTAAGAACAGATCTTTAAGCAAAGTTGATTACACGCTTGAATGGACTGCACTCGGAAATTCTAGTAAGTGCTCTCTTTTCTCAGGAGGGCATTGGTGCAGTTTAGTAGCCATGTGACTTCGCGTCTTTCTCCACAGCTAAAGATCTCTTATTTGTTCTGATGCTCACAAAAATCCCCCCAAACTCCCACAGTCAACTTAGTCCTTCCTCAATGGCCAAACTAAGATAATCAGCTGTTATTACTATTATTATTATTATTATTTATCTTTAAATCTCAAGTTATTTCTGGACTACATTATAGAGGAAGGTTCTTACTGCAAGGGTAAGCATCTTTCTCATTAAAGAATTTGGACTACGATGTGCATTCACCACTGAGAGGTCTTTCAAGCAGGGAAGTATTTTCACGGAAACCTGTCACTCTCCCCTTACAAAGAAAGCCTCCCCTCCCCCACCCTGAAATTAACCCTTAAGGGTGAAGCCTCCAACCGAGTTAGCTGTACATTGAAATGGTTGGAGAGTCTTTCTGTTTCTCCATCATTAACACGTAATCTGCATTTGGACTGGAAGGGAAGATCTGGCAAAAAGGAGAAAGCCGGAGCCTCTGGTTTCTACCATTCTTACCGTAAGGATGAAATTGCAGGGGTTACACGGTTGAGCGGAGGAGTCTAACAGGCGGGAAGGGCATTTTTGCCTTCCTGGCAGGCGAGGGTGTACATACGCTCTCTTGCAATCCTCCAACAGCTTTACAACACAGGGGTTATTACTCTATACTGTGGATAAGGGAATTGAGGCTCACAGAGGGTAAGTCATAAACCTGGGCTTGAAACTGAATCAGTGTGAGCCTGTCTTAATCAGACTACTTCTTTTTCTTCAATCAGCCTCATTTCCTTACCCCTCCGCTTTTTTCCCCCACTCGGAAACCCTCTTCCTATTCATACCAAGTGATTGGAATTTAAAGAAGTCACATCCCTCTGAGCCTCAACATTTTATTTTTTTAAAACAACAACAAAAAATAACAAAACATTGCTCTTTTCAGCTATTTCTCGAAAAGAACTCATCCTCTAAAGCAGGGGTGTCAAACTCATTTTCACCGGGGGCCACATCAGCCTTGTGGTTGCCTCCGAAGGGTGAATGTAATTTTAGGACTGCATACATGTAACTGCTCCTCAACTAGGGGCAGGGAGCTCTGCATTCGACCCTTTGAAGGCAACCGTGAGGCTGATGTGGCCCCCAGTGAAAATGAGCTTGACACCCCTGCTCTAAAATCCTTCAGGTTCTCAACACCTCCCTAGCTCCGATCTTTAATAAGAGTGCACATTTATAAAGAGCACCTGGATTGCTGGGCTTCTGTGGCTAGGAGTTTCCATTTGCCGCCTGAACACAGATCCCCCACCTCCCGTAACTGTAGAATCAGGTGATGTAGTCACCTAAATACTGTACTTGTCAGTTGGAGTTCAAAAGAAATGCAAGGGATCACATCCCCAAGGAGGAAATGAATCAATCCTAAGCACCCACCTGCTTCTTGACGTGTATATTCCCTTCCACGGGCAGATTGTAAGCACTCTGGATCAGATTTTTGGCAATGAAGTAGTAGTAGACGGAAATGATGGACAGCGGGATGATGTAGAAGATCAGAAAGGAAGCCATGGAGTGGATTTTGGGGTGCAGCTCATTGGAGTGTGGGTATGGCGCACAGCTAATGAAGGTCTGATTGGTGCTTTCCTCATGGAAAGGATGTAGATCAGAAAACACAGCTTCTGGGACGGCCAGAAGCATAGAGATGATCCAGATCAGTGCGGCTTTGAGGCAGATCTTCAGCAGGGCATGCGAGGCCTGGATATCCATTGGCCGGACGATTGCTTTGTACCTGGGGCAGGAAAGAGCAAATGTTCTGCGTAAGTTGCCTAATACTCTACCGATAGCAAGGCTCGGACGGCGGTGAGGCACGGGAGGCACTCGGGTGCAATATCTAAGGAGGTATTCACTCTCCGCTTCATGTAAGTGCCAGCTCTACACGACCCCGATGGTGAGTGACCACTTAAATGTTGCACCCCAAGTACCTCACTTATCTTATTCTGGCCCCGAATGATGCCTTCCCCTTTCTCCAGCAGTAATATTCTGTCCATATTCTCTCTTGATTGTAAGAATAATTCTGAGGAAAGATGAAGCTCCTTTCATTTCTCTTCTTAATTAAATCATAGGAATTAGCAACAAAGCATGTTTAAAGAAGGACACAGGGAAAAGGCAGTCGGCTTTTTCCTTTTGGCAAAACCTTCATTTTGCAGCGTAGGGAAACTTAAGTCATTGAGTATTTACATATATGCCTTTTCTCTTTTTCAAAGGGCATGGAATGAATAGTCTGCTGAAAATTGTATACACAGGAGCATCCCTGTAGTTATCAAATTAATCTTTCCCCAGTCCTCCGACTTTCTTTCAGCCTCATCTCCTCTTGTAGTATTTGGGTCTTTCTTGGTTGCTGCGCTGCACGTGCCCCTGTCCTGCGTCGAGTGTTCTGGGAAGCAGACACTGAGATGAAATCAAGAGGACAAAAAGTGTGCCTCGGGAGCGATGCCCGGGAAGGGGGAAAGGGAAGGAAGTGCGGCTGGGCGAAGGGAGCCGTCAGACCCTGATGCCTACCCGGCAAGGTTTACACCAGTTAGGGTGACCAACCATCTTAGCTGGCCTGAAAATTCCCCCGTTTTGGCACTGAAAGTCCTACATCCTGGGAAATCTCTGACTTCCAGCAAACTGAAACTGCTGGTCACCCTACACGAACTCAATGAGAAGCTTGGGAGCAAAAATTGCCCAATGAAGGAGTCCTGTCCTGGGAAGAAAAGTTCAGGCCCTTATATCACCACCTTGCTTAGCTAACGGAGCACGCTGCCCAAAAAGAGTGTGACCTCAATTACTACGTGATTCAGTCATTGGTCAGGAATTGGCCAAAAGAGCATGACCATGGCTTGAAAGCTGAAGTGGACCATGAAGGAGCTGACAGCTGGAGGTCGTAGTAACCACAGTCCGTGCAGCTGGACACTGAGTCATTTCTTCAAGGGAAGCCTGAGCTGAGCATCTCCATGTCTGCCATGACTCTTCCCATGATGCCCCGCCCTGCCGGCTGCACACCTATCTTGTGCAGGCTTGTGTGAGAACCCACTAAAAGACACGGTCCTGGTCAGCGGAGAGTGTGTCTTTTTCCATCTTGGCATCTGCCAGCATTGTGATTTGCACACACTCCACAAATATTTGTTCAATTGAACATGAGCTGCTATTAAGTATGGAAATTGGGACCAACTCCATGTGAGGGTGTCCACTGCTGAAAATGTATTCTGCCCATGCTATTCTTTTATATCGTGGACTTTAGTGATGGAGGAACATTTATTTATGCTTGTTTCTGTGTTGATTAAACCCCCATTGAGTTACCATTCTTGGCTGCACCCTGCCCCCTCACTCACTTTCCTTACCTCCTTCCAGGTAAGGGGGGCAATTTATTCAGTGGAGAGTTTAGGGGAAAGAATCTGACATGTTCCTCGGGCTCAGAGAGGCCTACGGTTTTCTAACTGTCCCTGATTAGGAGAATGGTTCACCTAATAAAGGAAATCAGAGTGTCTGCAAGATCGTTACTGCTGCGGACCTAAGTCGCATTTTCCAATAGCTTTATCAGACGCAGACCAATCATTTTAATTGTTGTCTCTCTGATTTCTTTGTGTAGCTCTCTGTCCCCAGCTCAGGTAGGGAAGAGAGGGCTAGTGTTCACCGCGCATCCCCAGCACTGCAGAGGTGCACTGCAGACCTGCTTCAGTGTGCCTGGGTTTGCTTTCCACCCGAATTTGTATCCGTTCATTTTAAACAATTATAAAAAACACAAAAATTTCAAAGAGATATCTACTTCCTTCTGGTGGTTTCTCTAGTCACTAGTCATTTCAAACACTTTTATTCCTACTTTAGAATGTAGGCAAGAAATTGATATCTTTAATTAAAAGTGTATAAATGTATTTACTCAGAGATGTACTATGTGACTAAAGATATCCATAATAGATTAAAGATAAAGTGGTAATTATGACTTCTAGCTGCATTTTCTGGCAGATAGCAGTCATCAACACCATTAGCTCTCCTAGTGAAGGTGATTCACTCATACATGAGTCAGAAACCGGAGCGAATGCTTACTTCCTTCTGTCTCGGGAACCTTATATTCCTGAGTGCAAAAATGCCATGAGAACTACTGAGCTGCTATTTCAAACTCTCATCTTTTAAAAGATAAAAGACAGTGTAAAAACCATTTTTATAGTTTTTCAAAGAGAACAATTTGAATCTAAACCTAATTAAGCCTCTAGATCTATGTACCAGTTTTCAGGAAAAGTGGGAAGAGACGAACCTGCTAAATGATGCCATGAAGATACGAATCCTGAACTGGAAAATTCTACAGGTATAAGGACCCTATTTTCCCACCAAATATATAGCATAAAAAGTCAGGGAGAATTATTACAGACAGATTGAAATGTGTAAGACATGTCAAGCAAGTGCAATGTGTATATTTTGGATTTTGATTCAAACCAAACAACCTATTTTTGAGACTTTTGAGGAAAATCAAACGTAGGCTCCATACTGGTGATATCAAGGAATTATTTTTACTTTTTATTTTGTTTAATCCTTGCCCAAGGGCACTGTTTTCATTGCTTTGGAGAGGGGGAGAGAGAGAGAGAAAAAAAAACATTGATGCGAGGGAAACATCGACTTGTGGGCTCCCATATGTACTCTGACTGGGCATCCAATCCACAACCTTTTGGTATATGAGATGATGCCCCAACCAACTGAGCCACATGGTTGGAGCCAAAGGAATTATTTTTAATGTATTGGGTGTGAGAATGGCACTGTGATTATATTTTTAAAAGAATTTATTAAAGACATACCCTATAGGCAAGGATTTCTTGGACAGAATGCAAAAAACACTAACTATGTTTTAGTTTGGAAAAAAATCCCTAAAATAGTTATTAGTGAAATAATATAATATCTATGACATCCTTTCAAATATTCAGACATTCATATATTACTTCGGCAATTAAAAATAAGTTTAAATGCACTGCAAATAATGTTCTGTTGTGGAATATTCATAAAGCATCAAAGAAGTTAAAGAAATCTCATTTACTAAGCTCTTGCCTTGTGCCAAGCAGAGAGAAGCATATACATTATCTCATGTATGTTTCAGACAATGGCAATAAGTAGGTGCTTTTATCCCTATTCCACAGGTAACAAATTGAAGCTCAGTTTCGGAGGTGGTGGAGTCAATATTCAATTTAGGACCAACTCTTTTCAGGATCCCATAGCTCTTTCAGAAGAAAGCTTTGGGTAAATTTTGCCTGCAGACAGGTACACGGATCAGATGCTTCCCAAATGTGTATGGAGCGTACCACATGCTCCCTGGAAGTCTAATGGTTCTCTGGAGCATGGAACATATCAATGTGTTTGTTCTTCCAGTTTAGACTGCCCTACCCAGAGCTCCCAATGCAGGGAGAAGCCACTGGGAAATTCTCATTTAGGAGTGATGGCTGGTTGGACTGGAGTAGATATTTCATCTAAACCAGCCAATGAACTGCCTGGCCAGCTACCAAAGAGTGTCTCTTTCTCTTAAGCGTATAAACTAAAGACCAGAGAGGATGTAGTTAGTCAGTGATAGATGTTAGAAAAACAAAGGCTTTGATGTCAAGGAAGGGATCAGGGCAGCCGCATTTTAACCATGTGCAAGAGGCATAAGCAGAGTGGGTGGATTGAAAGAAAGAGAATGAATGAGGCAGAAATAAAAGAAGATGCTGAGATGATGTGGCCCTAAGTCATACAGAGGGTTCTTGGTTCCTGGCCCATGAACTACTTTTGCATGTACAAGAGGTCTCCTGTTATAAACTTAAAAATTCTTCTGTGTCCTTTTCACTTGACTTAGTGTGAGTGGCTTCTGTTCTTTATCAACAAAAGAGCCTTATGTAGAACAACTAGTCATGGTAGTCACTAAAGTTATCGTCAGATATATTTCCAGCATCATTTCGCATAGAGCATCCCCCACTCTGAAAGAATGAGCTGTCAACTTTCAATTATACTCCAGAGATAGACTAGTCTATGTCCTCTTTCAAAATTCTCCATCACTTTTCTGTCCCCCTCCTTTCTATGTGTCCAATCTGAGACTACATTCATCTCAATCCTACCCTTCTAACTTTCAGCCTTTAAGAATCATCTTGATGAAGGTTTTGCTGGCCAATCTGGACCTCAATCATTCCCGTTATTTCTCCTAACCTGTTTAATTTCATGACAGGATTATTGAGTGTTCTCATTTCATATTTACCACGTGCACTGTCTTGAATTGTTTTCTAGCTTTCCATGGTTATGTCTCTTCTACCTGACTTCCTCATAAGTTTCCCGAAGACAGAAACATACCTTCTCTTCTTCTATTGTTTTTGCATCTCTAAAAAAATATTCCAGGTCCCTTGTCATGCTTACCACTTATTTCCAAATAGAGGCTCGGCAAATGCTCGCTAGTTAATTGATTAATAATATGTGACTTGCAGATGTCTCTCATTTACAACTCCTCATAAATGAGAGAACAGATCCACTTTTACATACTCAGAAAGCATCATTCTCCCATAGAGTGACAAATTCACTCCTCTGATAATATGGTGCTCAAGACAATTGCTTCTCGCTTCTGAAAACATCTGTGCTTCATTTTTTAAATGCAAACATTGAAAAGGTCACAAATGTTCTCTGTAACAAGATTATTATGTGAAAGCTATTCTTGGCAGTAGAAGTAGCTGGCTCCCACAGCCACAGTTGGAAGGAAGACTTTGCCCGCAGAAAGGTATGTTTTTTATTCAAATATGGGCAGTTTGTTGATTTTGAAGGACCCAGCATTCCAGCCCCTATTCGTCCATAATCACCTTCTGAAGTCCGTAGGGACTGTATAGCAACAGTATTTTTAACCCCCATTATACCCCTAATGCACGCTACCTAGAGCGGGCTGAGGTGAAGGGAAAGAATGAAATGAACTAAATGGTCTCTAGTGTAATTGACACACTGTCAGCATTTAAATTAAAATTTTCATACCTAATAACATTTGACAAGACTATTAAACGTTGGCTTTATTTTCTCCTGGGAATAACAGCAAGAACTTTTCTGAAGAAATGTGAGGCAATTATGAACTGGCTTGTAAATGACTGTAATCCACACCAATGGAAACTTATCTCCCTTTGCACCATTACTCTCCAAATGGAGAGCTTGCTGGTCCTGGGTGCTCGTGCAACCGTTATCTTTAAGTATGTAACAGATTACAGTCGTCCTTCTCTGTGCTTCCCTCCAGGCCACATAACTCCAATGCTTTGTTTCACTCCTTTTAAAATACTCCAGTTTCCTCTGGGCTCGAATGTGGACTTGGGAGCAAAGAGACATCTGATACTTGATGGTAATTCTACCAACTAGCTTTATGGTCTTGAACAAATCACAGACTCTTTGCACCTCAATGTTCTCATCCCTGGACAGGAGATAATTCCTGCAACTTTAAACATAATAACTGGTTCAGGCCAAAATGATGAAACCAGCAAGGGAAAGGTTTTAGGAAACACGATATTCACATAGTCTCAAAGCGTCTCCCTAAAGACTTATCTAATTGCAAAGGATTAACGTACCTTTATGGTGGGGAAATCTGGAGGTCACCCCTTTAATCACGTGGTCAAACCCAGGGTAAACTTCTCCAGTAGCCAAACTAGGCCCAAAATCGGGGGTCCATAATATCTTTAGAGACTTGGGAAAATGTTTTAATTTCTTTTAAAATCAGAAGAAAAAATTAATATAATCCATCTTGGATTATATTAGTGCCTATGACAATACAATTATAAAATATAATTGTTAATATTTTTTATGGAGAAAGGTTCCCATGAAGGTAAAAGTGCCAATGTCCCATGAAATTCATAATGTGGCACCGATCAAACTGAGCATCATCAACAGTGGGACAGTCCGAGACCACGTGCCTTCTGATGCAATGCAATGGAAAGAACATGGCATTGCCTATGCAGTATTCCTGCCCCAATTTTCAAAACTTGAATCCAACTATGAAGAAATGATCAGACAAATCTAAGTCTGGCGTATTCTACAAAATAAATCCCTTGTATTCATCAAAACAGTCAACGTTATTTATTTATTTTTTTTTTTAGAAGAATGTAAGGGATCTACTACTGTTCTGCCTTTAAAAAGATTAGCCCTGGCTGGTGTGGCTCAGTGGATTGAGCACCAGCCTACGAACCAAAAGCTCGCTGGTTCGATTCCCAGTCAGGCTCATGCCTGGGTTGCGGGCCAGGTCCCCAGTAGAGAGTGTACGAGAAGCAAATGCACATTAATGTTTTTCTCCCTCTTTCTCCCTCCCTTCCGCTTTGTCTAAAAATAAATAAATAAAATCTTTTATAAAAGCAGAATAAAAAGATTAAAGAAATATTGCAAGTAATCTTTTCCGCAATATATACATGTATTAAATCATTTTCTTATGCACCTTACATTTATCCAATGTTATACGTCAATTATATCTCAATAAAACTGGGGGAAAGCAGATCCAGTTGCACCTCTCGTGGAGGGTATGGACTGTATTTTGGAGTCCACCGTCCCAGCAGACACTGCTCAGAAAGTTAACTAGGGTTTCAGCAGGCTTTCTAAGAGTCTGTAGCAGAGACCTTCCCACCTCTGGAGGAAGTGAGCTTTAAACTCAAGTCAAGGGAGAGGATCCTGTTCTATGTTATCAAGTGAAATCACATGTTTCCTTTTCTCGTTTTCCTCAGAGAGATCAAGATACAGGTCATGGACCTATGCAGGATCTCTTCTGAGTAAAATCCTGAAGCCACCTGTTTGGGAGTTGTGATTTCCCTTCCAATGTGTTCTCTCCCTGTGGGCACACACTGTCTCCCAGAGAGTAAACCCTGGTTTGGGAAGAGGTGTGCATATCAGCCATTGGCTCTTTAGGATGGACCAAAGTCAATTTGGTCACTTTCCTGTATGTGAAGTCCTACCTCTAGTTACAGTGTGCCAAAGAGTCACATCTTTAAGTGGTAAATTGTGCTCCCCTCCGCTGGTATTGGGATTAAGGAAGAAAACCAAATAAATAATCAGAGTGCCTATACCCCACCTGCTTCAGCTATGGCGAAAGCGATGTGTTTCTAGGCAGACTCACTACTCCTGTTCTTTGAGTTGTTAAACCAAGTATCCCGCCTCTTTCATCCCCGTATATGCACCCTGAAGTGCAAATGCCGCCTCAGGCCTAGAGTCAGATCTGAGCTCTTTCATATATTCAGAGGCCTCTCGGCCTGGCCTGATGAGACCTTAGAGCCACGGTGAAAAGCTGATTCTTGCAAGGCCTGAAACCAGAGACTGGAAGGAGGCTAAAGAAAGAGCCACCACCCTGGTTCAGTGGATTGAGAGCTGGTCTGTGAATGAAAGGGTTGCCACATCGATTCCCCGTCAGGGCACATCCCTGGGTTGTGGGCCAGGTTCCCAGTAGGGGGCGCACTGATGGCAACCACACACTAATGTTTCTCTGCCTCTCTTTCTCCCTTCCCCTCTGTCTGAAAATAAATAAATAAATAAAATCTTTTTAAAAAAGAGCTTTCTTTAAACAAAGAAAAGAGAGAGTCACTAACATGGGGAAGCTATCAGACGAGCAGGTAGTGCGCCCTGACTCGTGTGGCTCAGTGGGCTGAGTGTCATCCTGCAAACTAAAAGGGTGCAGGTTCAATTTCTCTCCCTGTCTTTCCTCCTCCCTTCTCCTCTCTCTAAAAATAAATAAATCTTTCTGGGGGGAAAAAACAAAACAAAACAACACAAGTGCAGGTACTGGTTCTGGAATAGGAGGGATGTAGAAGCTGGGGTATAAAGTGGGAAGAGAGATGCAAGCAGTTGTTGGCCATCTGATGGTGCTTTGGCAGAGGAAGTTGAGCAGCTACTATTGAATCTTGGACCCACATGGGTTTCCGCGGGATGATCTAATTCCAAAACTCAGTGCTAATCTTATAAGGGAGCTGTCAGGAGGGGTGAAATCAGGATGAAGCATTACTGTTGCCAGTGGGTATATTTAAAATGACAAAGGAGAGCAGTCACCAGCTAAATTGCAGTAGGTGTGCAAACATCCTGGCACAAGATGTTCCTAGGCCATTCCTCAAAACTGTTACGGAGGGAAGGAACAGATATATATAACTTGTTAGACCTTTTCAACAATTTATGAGCCCCAAAGTTTGAAGAATGTTTATAAATCCCATTTCTAAACTGTAGTTAGACATGGCCTGCGTTTACTCCACCTCGTAGCATGCAAGATACACAGAGAACGGGGGAAGATCACTCATGCTCTGGATGGAAGGTGCAAAAGCTTCGGGATCATAAACTGTCCCCATAAAGTGTCATTCATCCCCAAACAGACACTGAGATAGGATTTGGGTGCAAGTAGTTTTTTGCAAGGAGATTCCAGAAAGTAGAGCAAGGGTCCTTCTCTGGGCAGGTTGAACCCAGGCCTGCCAAGGACCTCCATGAGAGACTGCGGTGAGCACATTCCAGAACTGTGCCGCCAAGAGGTAAGGAGGCTCGGGTATTTACCCGCCAGTACTCATTGCTTTTTGATCGAGATTTATCCTGCGGTATTAATTCTTTGGCACTCCAGCTTTGGCCCAAAACTTCCCTTGGCCAGACATTTCCCTGGGTCAGAAAAACACAGGAAGCCCAGGTCTGTTAGTGACTTCTGGTGTACAAGGGATACAGGTGGTCCCCCCACAGCACCCACTATGTAAATTCTCCAGATTCACTCAGTTTATCCAACATATCTGTAGAAAATAAAATATCAGAGAGAATACCAGTTTTTAAATGTATTTCAAATGGTTGGGGATAAAAATGGAATTTCTAAGTTACCTCAATGAAATGCATTCTTTTCAAAATAAGAATCATGAAAGCTCAAATACCATTATGGCATATGAATCACTGTGTCTAGTTATAAACACTTAACAGCTAGAATTAAATAACCCCGGATGAGGGGCTTTATACATGCTGAAATCATGACCCACCTTTGGAGCTTATTGGTTCCGCCAGCCCAGGAAACTGACTAGTTGGAGACAGGGAGCTCTGTGTGCTACTCCTATTTCCGTAATTAGCTATTTTTGCAGAAGCATGCTGTCTTGATTATTTTATTTTTTATTTCACATAAACATATATCACTTACTGAATGCCTAGTACAGCTCTTAACACTTTTCAAGAAGTAATTTTTCAATCCCTTATAACAAGACTAGGAAGTAGGTACTACTGCTGTCATCTCTTCTTGCAGATGTAGAAACTGAGGCACAAAGAGGTTGCATAACTTGCCCCAAGGTCACCCGGCTACTAAGTGGCGGAGGTAGGGCTTGAACAGAGGCTCTGTGGCCCCTGTGTCCACACTTTAAACCACAACACTTGAGTGCCTTCATTTTCTTCAGCTGTGAATCAGAACTAATGATATCAACCTTACTTGCTGTGAAGAGCTAAATGAGGTGTTTCAAAAGCACTTTGAAAACCAGGAAGTACTATTTAAACAAAAGCTTATTATTGCTTTTCCTGAGAAGGAATGACTGTCCAACAGAATGTCTAGTGGTCGAGATTTCAGCTTCCTTATGAACATAAGTAACAGTTATGCTAATGGTGCAGTCACTGTTTGACTAAGAACTCTAACAATTTATAAATAATATGACATATCATTTCATCATTACAAAAATTATAATAGTCCGATGACATATTAAAGGTAAATACACTTATTCCCATTTTATAGATCAGAAAACTGAAGCTTGGCCCTGGCTGGTGTAGCTCTGGATTGAGCGCGAGCCTGTGAACCAAGGGATCGCGGTTCGATTCCCAGTCAGGGCACATGCCTGGGTTTCGGGCCAGTTCCCAGCAGGGGACACATGACAGGCAACCACACATTGATGTTTCTCTCCTTCTCTCCTTCCCTTCCCCTCTAAAGATAAATAAATAAAATGTTTAAAAAAAAAAAAAAGAAAACTGAAGCTTGTAGAGTGATTTGTCCAAAGCCACACAGCTGACAATGACAAGAATCAGGGCTCAAATTCACGCATCTTTTCAAATTGGATGCTTTTGAATATATCCTCATTATGAATACTGCTATACTAAATGTCACCCTCAAAAATTAGTAAGTAAAAGAGGGGAAGGAAGGAAGGAAGAGTTGGTAAATTTGTCTCCATGCAACTCTGGAGGTATATTAACCAGTTGAAAAATTTTGCTTTGAGTCAGCAAAGACATCCGCAATGAAGGTAGTCTAAAAGCAGTTAGTTACTTTCATGACTTTTTCTCAGTTGAAAGATTCTGTATAAAAGTGCTATGTGGAATCTAAACAGCAATATAAACAAACAAAGCAGAAACAGACTCACAGATAAAGAGAACAGGCTGATGGCTGCCAGAGGGGAGAGGGGTTGAGGGGTTGATTGAAAAAAGTGACTGGGTTGAGAAGTACAGATTGGTAGTTACAGAATAGTCCTGGGGATGTCAAGTACAGTGTAGAAAAAACAGTCAATGATACTGTAATAGCTATGAACGGTGCCAGGTGGGTACTGGAAATATTGGGGGAGGTGGACGCTTTGTAAACTACATGATTGTCTACCCACTGTGACATACACTTGAAACTAATACAAAATAATGTTCAATGTAAACTGTAGTTGCAAAAATCAGAAGTGCATAGAAATGCTAGAGAACTGACATAAAATGAGGAAACTATGCTCAGACTTACTACATTTATCCATTGGTTTTTAGTAGGTTTTTTAGTTTAAAGCAACTGAAGTGTAATAGGGAGTCAATTTAAACAAAAATAATATGTGAGTGGATAAAACAACTATGGGACATTTATACAGTGGCCATATATTACTCGGCCATAAAAAAAGAAAATTTTACCCTTTGCAACAGTGTGGATGGACCTGGAGAGCGTTCTGATTTCACTCATATGTGGAATCTAAAGAACAAACTGAACAAACAAGCAAAATAGAGACAGACTCATAGACAGAGAGCGGGCTGACTACTCCGGGCGGATGGTTGGAGGTGGACGGATTGAGTGAAAAGGGAAAAGGACTCATGGTCATGGACAACAGTGTGCTGATTGCAGGGGGTGGTATAAGGGAGATAAATGTTAACAGAAAAAGTGCAAGAGAAATATTTTTTAGCTCAAAAAAGTGCTAACTGTTCATTATAAAATTTTAGACAGTAGAAAACTCTAGAAACAAAAAAGAAGACAATCATCCACGTGTTACATGTGATGTTTTGATACATTTCCTTCCAATTTTCCTTTATCTTTCGTACAGAATCGAGAGCATGCAATTCTGTGTCTTTTTTCTTAGGATGTATAGCCTAAGCAGTTCAGTCTCACACAGATGCCCATAACCCTCTAGCCAGCAGGCGGCGCTCTGCAGATGCCAGCTGGCCTCTCTGGGCACCATGTCCAGTCAGCTCCAAAGAGCCCTGGTGATCACTAGAGGGCAACGTCTGTGCATTTACAGATTCTTTCCAGGATTAGCTTAAGACAACACGTCATGCCTAAATGAAGCAAAGCACCCCCACCTCTCTAAAACTAGTGCATCTAACAACCAAAAGCATATTTTAAGCATGAACTTTTGTATGGTTCTGTACTAGGTACAAAAGAAGTCAAGAAGCATAAGCCCTGGACACTCAGTGACATTTTCTCTAATTCCATCCTGGAAATTAAAAAGGTTCAGGCATCCTGGGTCACAGGACTGTAAGTTCCTTAATAGTCAGATCTACGCCTTAATTATTTCATACCCATTTCATTTACTAAATAAATATACAATTAAAACTGGAAATCTAGAGCTGTGCCCCAAATCTGGCCTGTAATATCTTACTTTCAGGTGAGAAAAAGGGCCCAAGATAACCCGTTCCTCCCCTGCCACCCTCCCAGCCAAATACTCCTCTCATGCCTACTTACACCAAATGACTCTGGACATCATCTTATTAGCCTTTTCCCAAGAGATCTCTGGCCTAAACAGTTCCTATTTCTGCAATCATTTCAAGCCCAGGAAAATTCTTAGGGGTGCTGAGCAAATGCCACAATTTTAAGGTAACTTGCTTACAGGAGCCTATGATGAAAGACCTTAGAGAGGCAGCATGACGTGTGATGTGAGACATGGGGAGCAGGCGATGAGAAGCGCAGCGTCCGTCTACATCTTTACTCCATCAGCGAGCAACAGGAAGGCTCTGCCCCCGCACGCACCACCCATGGGAGCTGGAGTCCAGCTCAGCCTTGATTTAAAAGTCTCTTACTCATTTCAACAACCGTTGGTATCCCAGGGGACCTGGGGAATTCTGGAATGCACACGTTGCTTAAAGATAATGACTTGACTCTCAGTTTTTGGATGATCCAAAAGCTCATGTGCATGATATCCTCATATCCTAATGCATCATGCAGCTGTATGATCTGTGTTGATCATATCCCTTAGGAAGTCTGTCTGGGCTCGCTGAACAAGGTTCATGGATTCCCCTAGGTCCCACTCCATTAAAATAAGAAACTCTCACGGCTTAATGGCCACCTCAGCACAGGCCTTGATGGCAGGGACAGCAGACGAAGGCCCATTGGCCAGACCTGGCCCTCTGCCTGTTTTCATACGGCCCATGAGCTAAGAATGATTTTTACATTTTACATGGTTGGGGAAAATTCAAAAGAATAATATTTTGTGACACGTAAAAATTGCAAGAAATTCACATTTCAGTGCCCGTAAATCAGGTTTTACTGGCGAACAGCCATGCCATCCCCATTTGCTTGTATGAAATCTATGGCTGCTTTTGCACTCTAAGGGTAGAGATAAGTGGCGCAACAGAGACCTCACGGCCTACAAACCCCAAAATATTTACCATATTTCTTTTGAAGAATCAGTTTACCAGCCTTTTACCTATGCACTGAACCTGTGAACACGGCCAACATTTCTGTCATTCTCTGCCTGCGCACGCCATAGCTGTTGGTTCCTTCTTCCTTCTTTAAACGGAAGGAAGCCCATCCTCCATTTGACACAGCACCACCTGCCATGAATGTGCGTTGATGGAGACACCAGGCCACTGACATCTGCCATTGCACCATTGCTCAGGGTCTTCAGTCAGTTTATCAGTACATTTAAGTATGAGTATCAGACTTTCTGTGGCAGGATGGATATAAAAATCCCTGGCCATTAAGGATTTAAAATCTGGTTGGGGAAGCAAGATATACCCAGGTAAAGCCATTAAAGAAAAATAAAATGGTACTTATGTATGTATATTCCCTTTTGTGAAGTACTTTTAGAATAAATGATTCTAGGTCAGTATACGGACGGCCGTTAGCATGGTATAGACATAGGAGGATATGTTTAAGTACAAACCTGTTTTATATGTAACTATGGAATGGAGAACTTAGAAATCATGAAGTCCCATTTCCTTCACTTAAAGAAGAGCAAACTGGTTAGCTGAGAAGCAATACTAGAACCGAGGTCTCTGGATCTACTTCGGTTATATGGGACTCCAGCATTTGAGACTCTAGTGAAGTGTTTCAAAAGAACAAGTAAAGAATGCTTAAAACTAAATATTTACTACATTTAAGCCATCTTTTGAATCTTCAGTTTCACCTCTGTTGACAATTTAGAAAAGATACCGCATTCGGATTGTCCTGTTTCCAAGCACTTAAAGTGGAAGGGGGGAAAAAATGAAAATCTTAAGCATCTATTTAGATCACCATTTATTTTTTAAAGCCAAGCATTTTCCATATGTTCTCATGGAGAAAGTACTGTAATTTTGTTTTTGCATAATTTTATATTGTTCCTAAATTGTGTTTAAAGTATTTGTCATAACACAGGCCTGACCCTGGTATGAAATTGCCTGCCAATAAAAACCACCACCAAAGGGAAAAAAGAAACCTTGAAAAGCTTAAAGTTGCCTGTAGTTATTCTACTTAGAGGCATAAAGAAATAAGTGAGTCACGTGGACGTATTATTGTCACAGTAAATTCCTCTCGCACAGAAATAAATTGCTTTATGTGTGGCATTTCACATTTCCCCTTATTTCTTCCCCATGTAACCTTTAGCTATTATCACTGGTCAATTAGTTCAGACCAAGTGACAACACAATAAAAAAAAAAAAAAAAGAGTAGTAAAGAAGTGAAGTTCAAAGAAAAGTACCTTAGGAACATTTTGGTGCTTTTCTTCCTATGAAATTTTAGCTGTTATCAATGACTGAGTAGCAAAACGTCAGATCTAGCCCCTGCTTATTGGCGCTGAGAGTCCTGGCCTAGTTGAAAGATCCCAGAGCTTTGATGTACCTACAACACTTGGCAGTGTCCACTGCTGCAGGCCACAGCCGAGACTCCTGACTTACTCACTTTGAACTTAGCCAGAGCTTACTTCTCTGAATCTAAATTGCTGAGATAATTTGAGGCTCTGAATGCTGATCCTACAGGTCTGACCACGAAGTTCTGTACTCCTCTTTAAAGGAGCTGGGATGTGGGTAGCTTCGAGGGCAGCGGGTGAGATCTGTAAGAGAGGTGGTATAGGATTTTCCACTTCTGTTAATGGCAAACTAGCTTGTTGCTGACCAACTCTCCTGAAATGACAAGCTGGAAACCCTCTTTGAAAACATCAGAGAAATAGCAAGGCAGGTAGGATTTGAGGGGCCAAAATCCTGGAGAGAGGGGAAATGCCAAGAAGCGAAGCCATTATTCAGCATCATTTCCTGCTCAACGCATTTTCAAAGTTCCAAGCAGCTGCACAGAAATTGAGAGCTTTGCAGAGCTTCTAGCAGTTTTAGGATAAAGGGGGACAATAAATGGAGGTCAGGACCCCCCTAGGAGAAGAGTCCAGGTAAACAACCCAGGCTTTCAGTTGAGATGCACAAAGGGGTACATCCTAGCAGTAGGGCTGACCCGGAATAGACCCGTTCTCCCAAAGACCCAAGCCCACTCTCCATTCCCGATTGGGTCAGATTCACAGTCACCTCCCAACTGCCTGGAAGGAGCAAACGCTTATCTTTTCTGGAAGATAATACTATCCAGAGCCTCAAATTATTTACAGTTCCTCATATACAAAATCAGGTAGTCAAAATTGTTGGATCTAGCCCTGGCTGTTATGGCTCAGTGGATTGAGCACTGGACCGTGAACTAGGGGTCTCCAGTTTGATTCCCACTCAGGGCATATGACTAGGGTGAGCAGGAGACAACTACACATTGATGTTTCTCTCCCTCTCTCCCCCTTCCCTTGTGTCTCAAAATGAATAAATAAAATCTTTTAAAAGACAAAACAAAACAGGCACTCACAACCACACATTAAAAAAAAAAAAATGTTGCATCTTATACCAGGAGGTAAAACAAAATGGCCAAAAAGCAAAGAAGAAAATATATAATAGAGACAGACTTTGAGAGGTTCCACATATTAAGGTTGCCAGAGAAGTATTTTACAATATGTTGGAGCTCATTCAAGAAATTAGATGATACGATGTCACCAAATAGAAATTCTAGAATTGTAGTGTACTAGAACTGAAATTAAGAATTAAATGGGAGCTTCAGAAGCAGCCTTGACACAGCTGAAGAGAAGATTAAAGAGCTGAAAATGGCCAGGCTCAATACAGTGAGAAAGAGGAAGAGAAAATACAGAAAAGGGAGTAGGAATTTCTCGGGACATGGTGAAGTGATAAAAAGAAATTTGCTTAAAATAATTTTTGGTAACAGAAGCCTGACCCTAGTATAAAATTTCCTGCCTCAATAAAAGCAAAAACAACCATGGGCGGGGCGGGGGGGGGGGGCTAAAAAAGCTGAAAGTTAACCTATAGTTTTCTATTTATATGTAGACACAATAGAGAAGGAAAGGAAAAACTAGATAACACAAGCAATATTTGAACTTGTAATGGTTGAGGACTTACCAAAAGTAGCTGAAATCTTCAAGCCACAGATCTAAGAAAAACTATGAATTTCAAGCAGGATAATACAAAGAAAACCACACTTAAATGCATTATAGTGATGCTGCTGAAAGCCAAAGATAAGGAGGATTTTTTTAATCTGTCAAAAAGAAAAAAAATCAATAATTTTAAAGGAGCAACAATAAAACTGACATCTGACTTCACAGCGGAAGTCAGAGGACAGCACTTCAAAAGTGTGAAAGATAAGAGGGCCAGCCTAGAATTCTGTGCTCAGTGAAAATCTCTTCCCCCAAATTACATGAAATAAAGACATTTTGGGACAAAAACAGAAAATGTATCTCCCTTAGATGTACACTAGATGAAGTACTGAAGGGCATTCTCTGGGTAGAAGTGAAATGATCTCATATGACGCCAGAGAAGCAGGAAGAAATGGAGAACAACAGAAAAGGTAAAATGCAGGAATCAGTCTACATGTCAACGCAAATATGTGAGTAAATGTAAAGTATATAAAAACACCAAACAGGATGTCTAGTTCTGTTTAAAATATAGAGAGAATTGAAATATAAAATAATGGTAACCCCCAAAAAGGACAGGGAGGAATTAAAATGAGGTTAAAGTGCCCTGTTATCCTTACATTGTCTGGGAAGTAAGAAAGATCCAATTTATAGTAAATTCCAATAACTCAAGGATACATCTTGTAAACTCTAGGGTAGACCCTCAAAACATACTAACAAGAGCTGGTATTTAACAAGCTCTTGAGGGGATGAGGAATAAAATGATTAAAATATTTAATTAATGTAATGGGAGGGAAAAGGGAGTAAGAAACAGGTGAGAACAATAAAAACCAATGAAAAAGGTGGTAGATTTAAATCCGAATACAGCGTCCGGCGCAAATAACACCCCTTGTACAAAATCTTTTGTTACAAAATCATAAGCATGTAATTCTGTAACCTAAAAATACCACACTCAAGCGCATCATATGACATCTTAGGTTTAATGTTCAAGTTAAAACTATAAATTATGCCCTGGCTGGTGTAGCTCAGTGGATTGAGCATGGGCCTGTGAACCAAAAGATCGTGGTTCGATTCCCAGTCAGGGCACATGCCTGGGTTGCAGGCCAGTTCCCGGCAAGGGACGCACGAGAGGCAACCATACATTGATACACTGATATTTCTCTCCCTCTCTCCCTCTCTCCTTCCCTTCCCCTCTAAAGATAAATAAATACAATGTTTAAAAAAACTATAAATTATCACACCCCTATTATTACCTTACCAACCACACTCAAGCAGGCCTTACTTGTGCTGGACCTTGTATATTATTAACAGAATTGAGTTTATTATGTCTGTGTTAGAAGGCAGGAACCTGTAGCCAAATTACAAATAGCAAATACATTCATGTAAAGTCATTCATTTTACGTATACCCATATAAATACCAACATTGATGAAGGTAACTTAAAACTCAGTGCAAAGACCCCCATGGCAAATAGGTTAATGGGCATCATCAATTAAGTGAGCATTTAAGATTAGTCAAGGCACACAAAAGCTTGAAATGCTGTGAAACTCTATAGCCCATAGAGAAGGGGTGTCAAACTCTTTCACCAGGGGCCACATCAGCCTCCTGGTTGCCTTCAAAGGGCCGAAATAATTTTAGGACTGTGTACATGTAACTCCTCCCTAACTGTTAAGGAGTTGAGATTACAGTCGGCCCTTGGAAGGCAACTGCGGGGCTCACGTGGCCCCCACTGAAAATGAGTTTGACACCCTTGCCATATAGGAAAGAAGCTTGAGAGTGACTTTCTCAAGTAATCCTAAGCATTTGATAATAATCCTAAGTATTTATGTAACATTACTAATAATGAGTTATGAAACTTAGGGAAACTTCTCTAACCTATCATTAATAAGGTGATTTTAATCAACCATGCGAAACACTGACTTATCTTTCTAATTTCTCTATAGAAAAGGATATTTCCATACCATTGTCATTTTAAGAAGAGAAAAATGAGGAGGAAGCCAAAATGTTTGAGAAAATAAGTATGGTAGACACGTATCAGGCAGTCAATAGATATCCTTTTTCTGGATTTTGTGATGTTTGTGGAATTTATCAACTTATTTAAATTTGTAACTCATTGTGATTTATAATTGAATATATGATTTCTAAATATTTTAAAACATTCACTTCTCTACCTAACTTTGTATTCATAATTTTACTTGTTTCTCTTAAAAACTACCCTCCAGACAGTACCCATGAAACCAGCATAAGGTCCTATCATCAAGGGTCCAAACCACGCTTCTACTGCAGTCACTCTGCTAACCATCAAAGGAAATAAATATGATTTAGAGACCGTAACCCAACAGTCCAGGTTCACTCAATAGAACCTACCAGAATTCATTCATTCCTCTATTCCTTCATGCATGCTTCTTTCCACTTGAGGCAGGATAGTAAGGAGCCAGGAAAATTTCTTGGTAGGTGGAACGGCGAACTGAGACAGCTGATTCAGACCGGCCTCACGCAGCACCCTGACTCACCTGCCTCCTTCTCCCTTGCTCGTCCACTGCCTGAACCAATAAACCCTCAGGACAACGAGCTTCTGATCAGCATTAAATTATTTTGGGAACAAAGCCTTGGGTCTGTTGACCACAGAGATAGAGGTTGGGTCCAACTAGAGATGACAGCTGAGCCTCAGTTCTGTGTCAGCTCCAGGCCCAGAAAAACAGCGAAACCAGATGAAGCAACATGATGGCTGGCAGAGGACCAACTGCACTGACTAATGACCCTACATTAGCTCCAACCAATCAGCATAGACCACAATCGTGACCCTAAATGCTAATTTTGATTAATCGACATGTGAAAGGACACCTGTGGAAAGCTGATGAATATTCTGTTGAGATCTTCCCCTGTGACCTCCCCTAAAATACTTGCCTTTGGAAAACAGATAAAAACCCATAAGACAAAGAACCCAGTGCATACTCTCTGCGTAGAGCATGCCCATGCCTTCTTCAGGCGTGCATCTTTGCTTTCTTTTCTCTAAGCTCTAAGTGTCTTCACTAGACTTGCAATCGGGAGCAGCAGGCAGCGATAGTTTATCCTGGGCTAACCCCCGGAACCTGTCTCCAAGGGCCCTTCTGTTGCCTTTGTAACTTGTTCCCTGAGTCCAAACAGCTCAGCTGGCTCACTTCTTGTGCCTCGGTAAGTGTCTAAAAGGCCAAGGTTGTCTAGAAAAGATTAGGAGCTATGGGTAGAGAAAGGGGATAGACAACGAACGACATGAGAAAATTGGGGGGATAATGAAACTGTTCTGTGTTGTGATTGTGGTGCTAGTGGTTTTATGACTATATGAGTTTGTCAGAATTCATAGAATTTTGCACACCTAAAAATTTACTGAACGTGAATTGTACCTCAATCGACCTGAAAAAAAAAAAAAATTGGATGGTAGAAGAGTGTTGATCATTCCTTTTGGCTGAGTAGCCAATGAAGACCCACAGAAGGTGACCTTTAATGTGTGAAATGAACCAGCATCTTCTTAGAGGTTTTGAAGAAAATAAAATTATTTTAAGTGGCAGCGAACATCAGATACTAATCACCAGATTTTCTAAGGTGACTGTAATAAAAAATACTTTGGGAGGTAGAAAAAGAGGAATGGAGGAAGTTTTTTCTTTTATTCTGCAAAACATGCATTTTAAGAGAGAATTTATGCAAACCCCACATACCAGGAGGATTTACAAGTGCAAAAATGCAAATTTAGTCTATTTACAAAGGGTGTTATTGACAAGCACAGTTCAATAAAATACCTCACCAGGGAGCCCTTTCACACTATGGCCTAGGTTTCATGATGCAGTCTATGCTTTTTGGGTTTTTTTTTTGCTTCCATGCATATTCAGTTGCCAGAAATGATACTTAATTAATCACATAAAAGTCTACACAGACAAGGTCAAAGTTCTTTGCTGCCCTTCTCTCAACAGCAAAATGGAAAAGGCTCCAATTAAAAGAGCCTTTTCTGGGAAACCCCACTTCCTTTGCACCTGCCCTCTGAGCATTCCCAGAGCCTGCCAGCGCCTGTGACAGATCCTTCACTGCGGGGAGACAGGAGCTAAGGCTCCTTCCAGAGAGGCAACATATCCTTCAGAAAAGTCATACTATAGGAAAATTATGAACTGATGGTTCATGTAAACTTCCCATCCAACGGAGAGGCAAGAGACTAGATTGTCTGTTCTTGTGGGAAAGGATCAGCTTTCTTGGAATTAATGAAGCTGGGCCTCTAGCATAGTAGAGGAGCCTTTGAAGTTACTGGGTGATCTCTAAATAGGGATAGGGAAAGGGAGTGACTCCCAGGGTGTCCCTCAAAACAGTACGTCTTGGGGTGGGTAGCTCCCACTTCCCAGAGAAAAGAAATAGAATCAGACTCTGTGTTTTGATAATTTCTGAAGAAAAGTTTCCAATTCTCCTGAAGCTAACTGGGACTTGGAATGAGGATAATAGAGTTGAAGTCTGACTCTGTTCTGAGTTTGTCGTGACAATGCCAAATTCCATCACTTGTTTTGGTTTCTGCATGAAACGAGGCACCATATTATGATGTATAAGAAATATGTGTTTGGTCATTCAGATGACCAAACATATATTTCTCCTGTATTTCGTCTTTGGCCACAGTTCGTAGCTCACAATTCACAAAAGTTTTAGAATTTCCTAAGCGTTGAGAGTGATGCAGGTGTCTTGTGACGTTCGTGAGATGAATTTTCGAAAGCACTAAAGGATGGGGACTGGTCACCAAGAGACCCAATCATGTGATTGGCACGTTGGAACTTTCAGTCCTGCCCTTCCCTACCCCTTCCCCCAGCTGCCAGGAAGAGGAGAGAGGCTGGAGGCTGAATCAGTTGCCAAGGGCCAATAATTTAATCAGTCATGAGCATATAACAAAGCCTCTATAAAAACTCAAAAGGACAGCTTCTGGTGGGTGAACACTCAAAAGCTGTGGCCAGAGTGGAGCGCTGGCGAGCCTACGGAAGCTCCATGCTCTTTACGCATACCTTACCCTGAGTTACATTCTTTTACAGTAGAGTGGTAATCTAGCAAGGAAAATGTTTCTCCAAGCTCTGTGAGCCACTCTAGCAAATTTATGGAATCCAGGAGAGGGGACTATGAGATCCTTTGTTTTACAGCCAGTTCTTCAGAAGTATAGGTAACAACCTGGACTCGAGACTAGTGTCTGAAGTCGGGGCGGGGAGTAGGCGTTGCAGCCCAGCCGAACTGGGCCTTCCACCTGTGGAATTTGATGCTGTCTCCGGCTAGATTGTGTCAGAGTTGAGTTGAATTCTCAGATGACCAGCTGGTATTCCAAGAATTACTTGTTGGAGGTACGTGGAACTCCCTCCTCCACTTGGAAATTGAGTCTCAGAACACCATTTACAAGGGCTTGATCTTTATTTGTAGCCATTGGACTTCATCATTTTGTTATTGCTCAAACATTAACCAAGCTGCAATTTATTGTCCTCTTACTAGATGTAAGGTTGGCCTGGCTGTTAAAGAAGACACAGAACTCATGGAGCTTCCCATATGATGAAGGGAGTAGAGAACACAACTATGAAAAGGACCTAGTAATACAAGGTAGGGTAGATTTGGGATTTAATGAACAGGCAAACGCATCCTAGGAAAGGAAAACGAAAAGAGCAGTGAATGCTTCCTAGAAGAGAAAGCATTTGAAGTGAGCCTGAAGGACTGCTAGAACTTGGACAGATGGAGGGTATAGAGCCTGGCCACTGGGGAAGGGGAAATGAAGACAGGAAAAGTCATGGCACGTATGCAAGACAATGGGAAACAGAATTTAGCTAGAGCAGTGTCAAGTCTTAGTATAGGTAGAAAGACTGACTGGCAGGTGGAAGGAGACCTGGCCAAAGAGAATGGAATGATCAGGCAGAAGTTCATAATGCAGACCCAGAAAACAAATTTCGCATGTATTCTTTAGGTCTCAAAACCTCATCAATGGGATGCCTAAATACCCCAAGCCTGTGGCTGGTGATTGTATTGGGCTCCCTGGAGACTCGAAGACCTTATTCAGCTAGGAGCCATTTGGTATTTGCTAATCTGAGGAATTCCTGATACCCTCAAGGAGTGAGAGCAGGTAATGTGGATCTTGAGAAAGAGATCTGGACCCAAAGGCACAGAGCAAACTCTTCTGTACTGTCCAATAGAACTTTCAGCAACGATGGCAATCTTCTGTATCTGCACTGTCAAGTAGAGTCAAATATTGCTACTAAGCATTTGACATGTGTGGTTTGCGTGACCAGGGAACTGAATGTTTAGTTTAAGTTAAATAACTATGTGAGGTTAGTGGCTTGCATGTTGGACCATGCAGCTCTAGGTGTCAGGAAAGCTGAAAACTACATTACCTCATAAATTCCTGGCAATAAATTCAAAGAATCTGCACTTCGAGAAGACAGCATTAATGTAACGCTTTCCTGTTTCTTTACACATTCCAAATGACAAGGGAGGGGAAATTAGTAACAGCCTTTCATGAGATCGAACAAGGACCCCGTTACACAAGAACTGCTTCATCTGTCTGCCTTTGGGATTCATTCCGCCAGCCCCATTGTAGCAGAAATAGCACTGCATGATGGTACTGAAGCAGGCATTCAATCCAGCTTTAAACTTTGCACTTACTGGAAAAGAAAACACAAACTCTACTCACCCTTTTCCTGTTGAGGGTCCAATTCAGGTCTGAAATTCCATTTACACAACACTGAGGCACCTAGTACAGAGATGGGCATCTAGTAGGAAAGACCATGATGCAAAAAATCCATCCATCCATTTAGCTTTCCATCTCCACCCATCTATTTATCCCTCAAATCTATTATTCACTGACTCACAAAAAGTAGCTTCTCTCTCATGTACCTAAATAATGGGAGCTTAATAGAGAAAAACACATAAGGAACAGATGACCGTATGATACATTTTTAAGAGTATGCTTTCAGATGAGTTCTAAAAATTTGGGAAGATTAATAGTAATGAGAAGAAAAAAGTATGCATAACTTAACCATAATTTTAATTAAGAAATATTTATTGAGCACTCATTGGTTACGAGGAACCATGCGAGGCACTGTGGAAGACACAAGAATATATAAGAAATCTCTGCCCTCAACTTTCTTAATGATATACTTGAAAAGTTAAAGCAATGAATATATAAGAGGCTAAAAAAAAAGCAATGAGTCAAATATTTCAAAACAGCAAGTGAAAGGTGTCACAAGATAATTCATGTCTCAGATCATAAGTCTCATGTTTGGAAGAGGGTTAGGAAATTTGGGCTACAATGGGCCAACTTAGGGCATTAAGGAAGAGGCTTGAGCCAGACTCCAAATGATAGGCAAAATGACAGATTTTTTTTTTTAAAGCCATAAATTTTAAAACTTAGAAGGAGCACCCTGGCTGGTGTGGCTCAGTAGATTGAGCACCAGCCTGCAAACCAAACGATCACTGGTTCAATTCCTGGTCAGGGCACATCCCGGGGTTGCAGACCAGGTCCCCAGTAGGGGGTGTGTGAGAGGCAACCACACATTGATGTTTTTCTCCCTCTCTTTCTCCCTCCTTTCCTCTCTCTAAAAATAAATAAATAAATAAATAAATAAATAATCTTTTTACAAAAACTTGGAAGGATCTTTGAAATCATCTAGCTCAACTCTATTATTTTACAGATAATTCAACTAAGGTCACAGCGTTATGTAACTTGGTCTGACTCCCTCTTGCAGGTAGTAATGGCAGAAAAAAAAGTTTAAAGCACCGGGCCCATTCCAAGCCGTATGGGATGGGAAGTGGAGTATTCTATTCAGGAAAGGGCAAGGCATTCTGGGGAGTGAGTGTGATACACTATACGCAAGGATGCAGGGCCCAGAACTCAGTGTAACTACTGTGTTTGAGGACATCAGTGTGTATGCAAAGGGAAGAAAGCACGGAAGGAGAGGGAAGGCAGGGACCTACCTCTCTGGAGGGGTTTGAATGCAAATCTGCGATCAGTCGGCCGTGGGAAAGCCAGAATTCTGGTTCCTGGGACTGTCTGGAAGTCTCCCTTTGACACAGTGGTAGCAGTATGAACTTTTCTAGAAAAAATTCATTCTTTCCATATTAACAAAGACTGAAGTTTACCTGGGGAAGGGGGGTGCTGCAGAAAGGAGGCTGGGGTGAGTCCTGGCATCGCTGGCCAAGCTCCGGGGAGCAGGGGTGGGTGATCAACAATTAAAGCTCCTCAACGATTGTGATGATCACACAGTTTGGAAGGTCTTCTGGCTCACTCTTTATCAATCTGTCCAGTACAGACTACCACTTTGGAAAAGTCTTTGACAATATTTACTAAGTATATGCATGCCCCTTATGATCTAGCAATTCCACTCCCAGACATATGCCCAAGAGAAATAAGCATGAACTTTAAAAGATATAAATAAGAATATCCAGAGAAGGTTGTTATCAATCCCAAACCGGAAACAACTCCATGTCCAGCAGCATTAGAATGGATAAATGGATAGAGATGTATTCATACAATGGAATACCACCTGATGATTCCAGAGAACAAACCATTGCTATATGCACCAAGTTGGGTGATTGTCACAAAAATAACGATAAGGACAAGTGTAATCTGGCGAAAATAATCAGGATAATTGAACTCAGAATAGTGATTGCCCCTTTATGGGGCTGGGTATTACCTGGAAAGGAGCATAAAAGAAACTCCTAGCGTGCTGGAACTATTCCATATCTCTATCTGGGTGGTACTTATGTTATACGACGTGTGTAAACATATATTGAACTGTATACTTGTCTGGTTTACTGTATATTACACCCTATTGTCTTATTGAGAAAAAATAGATATCGTATATATGTGGATATACCTATTTGCCCTGCCAACCTCATGAGGTTGTTATAAGGCTCCAGTGTCTTTTAAAAATGAGATAAATGGATAACTACAGTCTTACATTATTTAAGTAGCTCAATCCCTATTCTTGTTGAAGTTGGTTAGATGCACTACCTGTGGTCCAGGCGATCCATCAGCCTTTTTAAGCCTTAGCAAAACACAAAAAGTTAGTTTTACGGCAGCTCAAAGTGATTTCTGGACTGGGGAAGGGCATGCAGGAACTTCAACCCACTGAGAACACTCTAGAGCTGACAGAGCGTGCAACTCGGCTTTTGAAAGTGCCTTTTTGCTGATGGTGGATTTGGTGTGCTTTGAAACTGCAGAGGGGTGCTGTGCAGCTGCATCTTTACACCCCCACATCCTCACTTTCCTCTCTGTTCCCACTCCCAGCCCCCACGGACGAGAGAGTAAACACCATCTGTACTACTGCTCTCGCAGCCCCGGAAACAAAAATCTCATCTCAAGAAAATTCCCCTCATCTTAAGATGCCCTCCAGTAACAAGCCCCAGACCTTCCACCAGCTCCAAAGTTTGCCTGCCCTGAATCAACACTCCTGGGCGAATGTTCAGGGTCACAGAAGGCTGGGGGTGAGGAGCAGGAATGGGAAGACCCTGCCCAGCCGGTATGATGTGCAAACCCCATTTCTGGGCTGTTAGTTTTCAACCTTTGAAGAATGCTGTGTGTGCTGAGCAGTGTACTTCAGGCAGCTAAGTACAAACACATGTCTACAAATACTGATAACACAATCTTATTTGTCCGTTACTCAACAAAGCCAGATTACCTGGGGACTGTTTGTTCCTCCACAAAATGAGAATCCAGCACCACATGTATTACAATGTGGGACATTCTCTTTAGAGCATATATTTTTCGAGAGCTGCTTCCGTGCCTTTCCTGGTACACATACTTTCAAAGGCTTATGTATCTTTAACACCAGAACATATAGTTGATTCGAAAATAAAAATTTATAGCCTTTGGTTCACTGTACCAATTTTTCGTAATTTGACCATCTGATCCGTGATGTGTCTGGTGTCTATTCATTACTATGTCCAGTTTCTAGAGCTCAGAAGTACATGAGATACATTCAGCTACTTGTGGGGATTAACACAGTTATTTCCTCACTGGTTAATTCAACCAGGTAGTCAGAAAATGAATACGACTTTTTAAGAATGAATAAATATAAATTGTTAAGCAATATGTTCACGCAAGAAATGCAGTTCACAATATGTACATTTACCAGAATAAAACATTGTACCAACTCCCCTCAAGCGCCACCCCCGAAAAAACTCCAAAGGCTCTGTATATGGAAGTATCTTACCAAAGAGAGTAAAAATCAAAATCAATCTTGAACGGAGCTTTCTCAAGAAGAAAAAAATCCACTAGTGTTTGATTTAACATAAGAGATTCTTAGGAAAACAAGCACACAAACGGTTCAGTTACAGACAACCTGGTGTCTACAATAAAAGTAAAGTTTAAAAAATCAGCTGCGAGAAAAGTTAACTGAGGAAAATGAATTTCAAGGAAATGGCACTTATTTCTCCTGTTGGTCATTTCTGAAGGAATATTTTGAATTAGAAATGCAATGAGGCTTTTCTGTTCTCTGAAGATTTTGAATTGCTTTTTAGTAACATTTGCCTGGGATTTAAACTCTATTAGCTGTGATTTTTATTTATTTTTTTTCCCTCACCGGTCAACTAAGTTCACAGGGAGGGAGAAGTTGGGAAAAATCCACAGTAACTCGATCTGTCTCCAGAAAAATGCACCTCCACCTTACACGGAGATTTTTTCTCTCACTTGCCCCCCTTTTCCCCTGCTATCCATTCACTTTTCTCTCTTAAATCCATACGTCCAACTCAAGAAGTAATACTCAGAACAAAAACATGTCTTGGAAGAGCATCTGAGTTTGAGGGAAACTTCCCCCTGTGCAAACAGCTACGCCTGTCCCAACGTGGTATCTCATTTACTGAGGCATCCACCACCCTGAACGAATTAACCATCCTCCAGTACTTACCTGTCTGCTGAGAGAGCCGTGAGTGTGAAGACAGACACCCCCACGGAGGTAAGCTGTATAAAGGGGATCAGTTTGCAGCCAATCCTGCCAAACAGCCATCTGTCAGCCAGGTACCTGCTGGCATCCACAGGAGCACAGGTCACCAGGAGGAGCAGGTCTCCTAAAGCCAGGCTGGAGATGAACAGGTTTGGTACGTTTCTCATGGACTTCACGGTACAAAAGATCTTGATCAGTGTGATGTTGCCAACGAGGCCTATCAGAATGATGACCCCGTAAATTGCGGGGATGACATAGAGGATGCCCCGGTGGAACCAGGCCTCGTTCACGGGGAGGTCCACACTGTGGTTGGAGATGTTGCAGCGCACGGTCTGAAGGAAGCAATCATTTAGAGCCATCCTCTAGAGTCTTCCTTTGCCACCTAAAAAGTGTCCTGAGATGCTGTTTCTTAACTTTTGATTTCGCAGTTGGTGAAAATGAAGACAAAAATCTCTGCCAGGTGCTTGTCTTCTTTAATAAAAAGACTCTGAGTCCATAATAGACTATGGCATTCCAAACTGTCTGTCCCTATTTTGATGCTGGTGCCGCTCTGGTTTTAAAATGACCAATGCAATACATTTCTAACTTTAGTGAAAAAGGGTTTAGAGTTAAACCCACTCTGTACCCACTCTTTCTACCCCCATTCTAGTCTGAGTCTTCGCTGCAGTTAAACTAAGAACTTAGAGTCTGCTATTTTCACGCTGCGTTTCCTGTCTTTCCTGATACTTAGAACCTGAAGGTTTAAAGTGGGTAGAAAAAAACTGCACTGAGAAAGCCTCAGATCCTATAGGCAGGATGCTTTGCACGTCACTGGCTTCACTGGCAAACAGCAGCTGTGCTGAACTGAGGTTCTGAAGAGGACCCATGGCTACTTATAGACAGAGAATGCCAGCCCCCTGCTGGACACTTCAATCACTGCCCAGTCTCTCCACCCTGCTCTCTACCAGCAGACTGGGGTTCCTATGCTCACAGGGCTTTTTAACAGATACCTTTGGCTTCCCATTTAAAATGCAGCGCCTTTGGTATGTATTTAATAAATGTTGCTAGCACTATGCAAAGCCTCTGAAAATATTTCTGATGCTCTGCTCATGAATCCAGATGGAACTCACATCCCAATTTTCTCATCTTTTCCAATGCATTAGAATGACATGTTAGGTAAGGTTGCTATAAAAATGAGCTCTGTCTCTGAATTATACACAGGTACACAAGGTGTCCAAATGTGAGCTTGTCCCACTGAGCCTTCCCACCGCCTCTTTGAATGGGGATACTGCTGAGGAAAAATGGGCACGGGACTCATGCCTTAAACCTTCAGCAACTGACGTCTGGGAAAACCAGAAGCAGAATCCATACATGCTGTTTCCTGTCGGTTTCCCAGGCCATTCTCATTTCCTTAACTCTCAAAGATCTTTCCCAGAAAAATGGGTATTTTCTCATTGGGATTAAAAGTGACATGAATTGTCATTTTGATGCAGTTATTTGCAGTTTTTACTAAATGCTTGCCATGTTGTATAGCACATTTCCTCTTAAGCCCTGAGTAGGAAACTGAACTGTGAAGGAGTTACAGATAGAATACTGAGGAATTAGGACATAGGAAGGAATAACTTAGAGTAGACAGGGTGCCAGGAAAGGCTTTACTGAGGACGTAGTATTATATTCAATCTTACACCTTTAGCCAACAAGTTATAAGTACATTACAAAGGTGGATCCACAAGACTTAACATGTGGAGACAGCACGATCGCGGGAACAACAGAGAAAACTAGTTAGTACCGTGTGTTGCCACTGAAGGTTTGTTTTTTTCAGGATCAATAGGAATAAAGAAGCTTGCACTTATCGCCATGCCAGGGCCCAGCAAGAAAACCTCCAACTGTGTTGTCATGGAAATTTTCGGTTACAATCCTGAGATGGTCACCATGCTCCTTCCACAAATCCAAAGGGTTTGTGCTCCTCTCAGCCAGCAGCAGAGAGTTTGATGCTGCATGCCTGGAGGGGAAGAGCTTCGCCGTGGAGACCAGCATTACCAGTAATGAGCGAATAACCATGAGCCTAGTGGTGGTCATTAGTTGCCACAAGTATATCTTTTTTTTTCATTTTTGATGTAACTGTTATTGTATTATTGTATTTTTTCCATTACCATTTAGTCTCCTTATACTCCCCGCCCCCCAGCAATCACCACGTTGTTGTCTATGTCCATGAGTCCTTAAGTATATATTTACGCAGTATATGGACTCTGTGCTTAAATTCTGACTCCCTCACTTATTACCTTGGTAAGTTACTGGCTGTTCTAAGCTTCAAGCTCCTTGTCTGTAAAGTTGGAATAATTTGACAATTTAAACAAAATTATCCACGTTAAGATTTCACAATGCTTGCTACATAGTAAGTGCTCAATTAATATTAGCTGCTATTACTGTAACTACTATTATTGTTGTGATTGAGACTTTTATTTTTTAAAAAGATTTTATTTATTATTTACTTTTAGAGAGAGGGAAAGAGAGAAAGAGAGGGAGAGAAATATTGATGTGAGAGGGAAACATCAATTAGTTGCCTCTCACACATGCCCTGACCAGGACTGAACCCTCAACTCAGGCGTGTACCCCAACTGGGAATCAAACCAGCGACCCTTCACTTTGTAGGACGATGCCCAACCAATGGAGCCGCACCAGTCAGGGCTCTTTTTTATTTTATTTCTTTATTGTGATTTTACTTTAGAAAAGCCCAATAAAATCCGAAGAGCAATTAACCTTGGGTCAACAGGCATAAGTTCCTACTTAATACACGTAAATCAGCGACTCCTCCATTTACTACAAGAACATTTATCAAACATCCACCACAGTGTAAGAGCTTGAGAAAAATAACGTGAACATACATGTTACCATTCATGATCCCAACTATCAATTCATAGTCAGAGGACTTCGTTTAAAAAAAACAACAACACAAGAAAGGTTTTCATGTAGCCTCTGCAAATGCTTCTCTTTGTTCTATACTGGATTAATAATTTTGGTTCTTGAAATTGCTCTGATGGCTTTCTCTGATCATTTACCTTTCTTCTTATCAATGATAACGATTGCTTCTGGCATTGTTTTTATTGTCATCATTATTGGAGGGATAGCCTTGTATGAATCATGTTAAAACTCAGAAGAGTTCACCACCCTCAGACTGAAAAAATTAAGGAGGCATCAAACTGCCCAGGGTCGTCCTGAGAATTTTGAAGCAGAGGAGGCAGCAACAGCCAGCACCAGGCTATAATATTACGTTAAACGCAACATCTTTGGGCCTTTTAACCTTCTGAAAGTTCCTTGAATATTATTCAAATAGAAATAAGCTCTGGCTTTTTTTTAAAAAAGTCACGATTTAGAGACCCCCATCCCCTCCGTAGGATGAAGCAATCATCTTTTCTCCAGAGAAGGTGACATTTGATCTTAAAGGTTAAGTATTTGTCAGAACCTTTTGAATGGAGAGAACAGAATGTTCTTAGGGCGCAGGCATAAAAGACACAGCACGGCATTGAGCAGGGGACAGCTACAAGTCCAGAAAAGCCATCTAGATTGGAAGAGGCGGGGTGGGAAAAGAGCGATGTGAAATGCAGCTAGAGGCAGATTTGGGTGAGATGGTGATGGATCTTGTTTTTCTGTTCAGTTTGGTCCAGAGGGCATAATATCGGTTCACAAACAGGGACTCCTGGGTGTTGTTTTTTTTGTTATTTCTTTAGATACTCCTCTATATTAAGTCAGCCTCACTTCTTAAATCCAACTGGGCCATTAGTTTTTCTTCCCATATAAGTTAAGCCGATACTGATAGATATTGATTTCCCGGGGCTGGTAGTCTTAACACAGCCCTACAGACTTGTTCTAAGGATATTTCACGAGTGAAGATATATTGAGGTTCAACACCTAATATTTTCTGGGAGTAAGGGTGTTTCAAAAAGCTAATTACAGAATTTTGACGTCATTGCAACTAATTGGCTGTGATTCTTTCCTTCCCTACCATTATGCATCACCTTCCAGTAGACCAGCAAATATTTAGACATTTGCTCAGCTTTTTATTTAATGGTGAGCATGAGATGCCTTTGACTTATGCGAATGACATAGAACAAATATAATACAAAGCCCCTGTCCTCAGCGACCCTGGTTTCTGAATAGAATCGGAATGTGACTCAGCATCCTTTCTTATGAGTCAGGGCAGGGGTGTCACTTCTCATTCTATTTCAAAATGTCAAGCAAGTCACATTTCCCATTCTTCCAGAAAGCTGGATTTTCTGTGGGACTTGAATGTGAGGGTGCAGTGATTTGGTAGAATGCTGGAGGATAGGTGAATTGGACAGGGCCAAAGAGAGTAGAGCTAACATCTCTTCCCACCAGCCCATATGCATGACATTGAGGCTTCCAGTAGTTGGTGTTTTTGGTAGGGTGCCAGTGAGCATACACAGCCATGATAAATTATTACAGAATGGGTAGAATTTGTAGCTGGAATCAGAGTAAAGAGAAAGGGATTCTCTGGGTCTGTTCGAGAGACAGTCTGCCTGGAACAGAGGTTCGAAGAGGAGTAATAAATAGAAATAAATGAGATTAGATCTTCTGGGGAAAACTTTACACTAAGGTTTCAGTTGCACTTCAGTCTATAAGACACTGACTCTTAAGAAATCATCAAGATCGCCTGTGGTGCTTCTTGAAAATATCCAAAAGCTCTATCCCAGATCTCCTGAATCGGTCTCCAGGGTTGGAACCCAAGAAGCGGTGTTTTTCCACGAGGTTCCGGGGGGATCCCAGCGCTCCTGTAAGGAAAGGGCCGGCGGTGCAGACACTATGTGATCCAGAGGTAATGAAAACATGATAGTGTTTCTCCTTCCGCAGAAGCAGAGGGTGAACAAGGAAGCACATTCAGGAGATTGTTGCTACGACCTAAAATGTGGTTCCTGAGTCAGCAGCATGGGCATTACCTGAGAGCTCATTAGAAATACAGAATCTCAGGCCCCACCCCAGACCTCCTAAATTATAATTTGCATTTCTTTTTTAGATTTTATTTATTAATTTTTAGATAGACGGGAAGAGAGGGAGAGAAACATCAATGTGTGGTTGGCTCTCATATGCCCCCTACTGGGGATCTGGTCTGCAACCCAGGCCTGTGCCCTGACTGGGAATCGAACCAGCGACCCTTTGGTTCGCAGGCCAGTGCTCAATCCACTGAGCCACACCAGCCAGGGCATAATTTGCATTTTAACAAGATCCCCCAGGGACTCACATGGACATTAAAGTCTGAGAAGTGTTGATCTCCTCATTAGGGAGATCCAGCAGAAAGAGTTTAGAAATGAAGGCAGCAACTGGGAACAGATAGGAGACTGGAATCTCAAGTTTAGAAGGGAACCGGCAGCTGCACCAACATGAGGCTAAATGAAGAGCTACTGAATTGGGGCTTTTGATATCTCTCATAATGGCTGGGAATTGTCCCAGGTAAGCTGTTTTTGCCACAATAGAGGGGCAAAAATGGCATTACAAATGTAAGGGCTATAAGCAGTGAAGAAACCCAAGTTGGTGAATTCTTTTTTTAGGCTCATGACTCAGAGAATAAAGAGCAAGGGCAACAGGGAAGCCACTCTGGAGGAAAATGCTGAATCTGGCTTTAGGTATATTGAGTTCACTATAGGAACAAGGGAAAGTAAGGCAGTCGGTGGAAATGAGAGCTGAAGTCTGAAGGCAGAGAGGTTAATAATTAAGAGTCCTGCCTGAGAACAAGAACTCCGAATGCTAAACAGTTTAAACGTATAGAGAAGGGCTCACCGAGGATCAAGTGATGTTTGTTAGGCTTTGAGGAGAAGTTCATGTGGTGAACGTCAGTGCGTACTGACCATGATTTCAGTGTTACATTCGTGATGGGACTGTGGAGAAGCTGCTGAAAACATCGCAGCACCCCTTGCTTGAGAAGAATCAGCGATGTCAAATTTTAGTGCTGCAGCAGGAACAAAGGAGACAGATGACTAGATCCAGATCCTGTAATGCTGGGATCCTTTCAAGTTCCCTTCTCTTCACGTAACATTCTGTGACTTTTCATGAGGCTTGGAAACTTAGGAAAGAGATGGAGGGGGAGTCTGCTGAGAGAAAGAGTCAAGTTGCATTTTCTGCCTCACCAAGTTGCAGGACTAAGTGTAGACACCCAGAAATAGCCTAGAGTGAAAGACCAAAGTCTCAGTCAGACCCAAGACTAAGAGAACAATGGTACGATGGCTTTTAAATATATCCACCAGCCCTGGGCTCAGTGGACTGAGTGCCGGTCTCTGAACCAGGGGTTGCTGGTTTGGTTCCCCGTCGGGGTGCGTGCCTGCTTGGGTTGCAGGCCAGGTCCCCCGTTGGGCGCACGCAGGAGACAACCACACATTGCTGTTTCTCTCCCTCTCTTTCTCCCTCCCTGCCCCTGTCTCTAAATAAATAAAAGTCTTTAAAATAAATAGATAAATATATCCACCAGCTCTTGATATTCTTTCCTTCAAGAGGTGGCGATTAACTTCCCCTCCCTTGGAGGTGAGCTGCCCTTAGTGACTGGCTCCTAACAAACAGAATGTTACCAGAGTGTTAATGTGTAACTTCCGAGATTAGATGACAAAAGACATTGCAGCTTCCTCCATGCACTCTCTTTTAGATCACTTGCTCTGAGGGAAATCAACCACCACATCCTGAGGACACTCAAGTGACCCTATGGACAGGTCCACATGGTGAGGAACTGAGCCCTCCTGCCCCACAGCTCGTGAGGAAGTCATTTTGCAAGTGGATCCTTCTGCCTTAGTCAAGCCTTCAGATGCCGGTAGCTCCGGTTGGCATGTGAACTGCAGTTTCAAGAGACACTGTGAGCCAGGACCACCAGTCAAGCTTACCCAAATTCCTGGCACCAGAGGCTGAGTCAATTCATGTTTCTCATTTTGATCTACTGTTTTATGGTGATTTGTTATGCATCAGTAAATAATACATCATAAGTAAGATGGTGGAAAGGGGAAGAGGAGAGAACCACCAAATAGACAAATAAAAAAGGAATAGCAAAAAAAAAAAAAAAAAGCATTCTAAAACAGACTTGAACCTTGAGTGGTTGGACAGAATGTGAGGGAAAGGAAGTGTGGCCAGATCTAGAAAAGTTATGGAGGCTGAATTAAAATATATGTATTTTATTTTATTTTTTATTTTTTTAAAGATTTTATTTCTTTATTTTTAGAGAGAGGGGAAGGGAGGGAGAAAGAGAGGGAGAGAAATACCAATGTGTGGTTGCCTCCCACATGGCCCCCACTGGGGACCTGGCCCGCAACCCAGGCTTGTGCCCCGACTGGGAATCGAACCAGCGACCCTTTGGTTTGCAGTCCGCGCTCAATCCACTGAACTACACCAGCCAGGCCAAAATATATGTATTTTAATAATATTATAAATGAGCTGAATTTTCTTGCCCTGCCATCATACACCTGGAAATAAAACAATTTATATTTCATTTCCACATTTGCTCAGTGGGCTTGGGCAAGTCAAATCAATCCAGTGAATGTCATTTACCTCTGAACCGTGGTGTGCCCTGGAGTCGCCATCCATAAAAATATAGGAGCATTTCCCCCTTGCCTGTGCTCCAGGACAACTGGAGGCGTTCGTACCCCCCAGTGGCATCTAAGGCAGCAGAGAGTAGCAGCTCATTCATCTCTTTCCAGCTCTTTCTTCCTCTTTCGTGGGAGAATCTGGTCAGTATGGACCTAGACCCCCTGGAACATCCCTTTATTATTTCCACCTCCGATAAAAGAGCTGACAAGACAACATGTGGCTGGGATGGGTTCCTTTTTAATTTTTTTTTTTACAATAATACTGCAGAGAGCTCCCACATACCCTTCACCCAGTCCCCTCTATTGTTGACATCCACAAAACTAAGTTAGCACGAGCACAACGTTATTATCTAAACTACAGACATCATTCAGATCTCTACTACCGTCAGTATCTGTTTTAGGATCCAGTCCAGGATACCACACTGCATTTCGTCATCACGACTCCTTAGTTTCCCCTGATGTGCCACAGTGTCTCAGACTTTCCTGTTTTCCATGATCTTGACACTTCTGAAGAGTACTAGCCAGGTATTTTGTAGAGCATCCCCCCATCTTAGTTCATCTGCTATCTCTTCGATACGAGACGGAGGATATGGATTTGGGGGAGAAAAGCCATAGGAGGTGCTCTTCTCATCACACGTCAGGGAGAACGTATTCCTTGCTGCTATAAAAAATTACCATGAATTCAGTGGCTTAAAACAACAGACATTTTTTCTCTTACAAGGCTGAAGCCCAGAAGTCTGAAATGAGTCTCACACGACTAAAATTAAGGTGCTGGCAGGCCTCGTTCCTTGTGGAGGCTCCAGGGAAAATTGTTCCTTATTTCTTCCAGCTCTTGCAGGCTCCCAGCATTCCTTGGCTGGTGACTGCATCACTCTAGTCTCTGCTTCTGGAGTCTTGGATTATACTAGCCCCACCCGGATAATCCAGCATAATCTCCCCATCTCGATGATGTTTGCGAAGTCCCTTTCACCACATAAGATTTCCCATATAACTTAGTCACAGGTTCCAAGCATCAGGACTTGAATATCATCGGGGGCCATTATTTAGCCAAATGCAGGCTGCGTGGTATCCACATGATTTATCCACAGTGATGCTACCTTGATCGCTTAGTTAAGATGCTGTCTGCCAGGATTCTCCACGGTAGTTATTATTTGGGGAGAACGCCTCCTTTTTATCTTTGTAATAACTAGAAATGTGACTGTTCACACCTAAAGTAATGATGTCGACATCAGGCAATAACCATTTCATACCATGTCTAGTAAACCCTCTCCCTGCCAGACCCAGTTCCAGGCCCTGGAAATACAAAACTCAACCAGCAATGGTCCCACCCTCAAGCAGTTAATTGCCTAACTAGGAAAACATTCTCAGTTTTGTTTTTTAAAGAAGCTCAGTTTATAAACATAAACAAGCTTAAACAATCCGGACACAACTTCGATAATAACCTCTGATTGTATAGATCAATTCAAGTGAAAATGGAAACTAATTTTCTCATCGTTTCTGAAGCGCGATTGAATTTGCTGTGACTGTCTCCCGCTTTCATACGCTCTCTTTGATTTTCTCCCCAAAGGTGGAGTATTATCTCCCAGACAGACCAATAAAAATGCCATCAGGTTTCTCCTGAGGAAGTCTGGCTTTTGTTTCCAGACAGCTTTATAGGACAAAAAAGCTGGGGTGCACCCTCAGACTCCGGGTAGTCGTGGAACTGAAGTGCATCTTCACTTCTCACATTTCACCCTTTTCTTCGGCCTGAAAAATAATACACCATGTTCCCTCTCGAAGGAAGATGTTAGGAAACCGGATTACCAGTAAGTAGATTTTTCTCCAGACGCCACTACAGCACTTCAAACTGAGAGTGGTTCCATGGGAACGCTCACTCAATATAAAAGAACTCTTATTTTTACTGCCTGAATGCGACTCACCTTACATTAACTCCAAGTCATGTCTGAAATATGTACCCCATACCAAGTTCTTCAAGTCAAATACTCTCGAAAGGGGACAACTGAGAAATACAGACACAGGAAATGTATCATTCGCGTACTGTAGAATTCAAGCTTCCCCTTATCCTGCCACAATATAGTAGAGGCAGAATTTTATTCAAATTGTTTATGAGTTGTTTGCATTTGATGAAATCACTTTTAAACTTTGTATGCTTACATTTTTCTTTCTACTATAAAAAGGATTCAAATGACATTAAGGTTTTCCTGAATGACATTGCTATTCAAGCAAGATAAATAAGAAGGTATTTTTAAAGGTATGAGCCCTGGCCGGTGTAGCTCAGTGGGTTGAGTGCAGGCCTGAGAACCAAAGGGTCGCTGGTTTGATTCCCAGTCAGTGCACATGCCTGGGTGGTGGGCCAGGACCCCGGTGGGGGGAGCATGAGAGACAACCACATACTGATGTTTCTCTCCACCCTCTTTCTCCCTTCTTTCCCCTCTCTCTAAAAAAATTAAATAAATAAATAAAAATCTTAAAAAAAAACACTAAAAAAATAAAAGGTATGAAGTCCTAAACAATTTTAAGTTGCTCTGTAGCAAATTGTTAACTTTGGAGGTGTGATAATTATATTTGTAGTTATGGGGTTTTGGGAGGTGTTTTTAGACTTTTTATTAATTTAATTTTTTTTTAGAGAGAGGCAAAGGAACCTGACCCACAACCTGGGCATGTGCCCTGATCTGGAATTGAACTGGCGACATTTTGGTTCGTAGGCTGGTGCTCAATCCACTGAGCCACATCAGCCAGGGCTGTAGCTATGTTTTTAAAAGTCTATCCTTTACAGCAAACATTTCCTGGAAGGGTCAGATACTAAATATTTAGGCTTCGTGGGCCACAGGGTGTCTGTACAAAGCAGCCAATAGACAACTGGCAAACAAATAGCGTAGCTACATTGCAAGGAACTTTGTTTATAAAACAGGAGGTTGATCCATGGGCCAGAGTTTGCCGACCTTTGTTTCAGAGAAACTTATGTTACTGAGAAACTTATGGATGAAATGATATCATAGCTGGAATTTGCTTCAGAATCATATGGAAAGTAGAGTAGTAGGTAGGGGCAAGATGAAACAGGCTTGGTCCTTGGTACTTGTTGAAGATAGGTGAAGGGCATGTAGGGGCTCATGTTCTGCATCTGTCTGTATGTTTCAAACCCTCCATCATTAAAAGCTCATCAAAATGTAAGTTAGTATTAACAGGATCAATAACGCCAACCGAGTACCGACACTTGTATCTTTGAGGCCCTGGAGGGCTGGCATAAATTGCAGCTCCCCGGGTGCGTGGCACCATCATTCCAGCCACTCAGACGTGCACGCCCTCCGCTCCACGTCAGCCCGCCGCCCAAGACTGAAGCGCCATGGAGTCTGCGTGATGTGGGATGGAACTGATTTCACGCCATCTGATTGTCAGCCTAGGGAAATGTCTCTTAGGTGCAGCAGGGAAATGAACTGATTTGCGTTTTGTTTTGCTTTGTTTTTACTACCCTCTCTGTCATCCTTCCTTCTTCCTTCCCGTGGCCATACTAGTATATTTTAAGTTGCTTATGTCCTACGGAAGCCAAAAATGTGACATCAATTTTTACTCTAAACTCCTTAAGACTAGGTGTGCTGAACGGGGCCTTTTATCACAGGTGTCAGAAAAATTGGAAACAGCTATGCCTATATCCTTATTTTCCCGTTTGAATTATATAGGCTCAATTGACTGTTTCTAGACCCTTACGCAAAAATTACAGAGAGGTCCTTCCTATACCCCAGTGACAGGTGAATATTCCATTTCCTCCCTGCCAGACAGCTACTACCAGCATTCACCTATCTGTTTCTCTCAACCAGTTTTCTCTTCCTTTCCTTTAAATTGATAAGCAGTACCAGATCCATGGGAAGGGGTGAGGACAAAGGATATAATAATAGAAATAGCCAGTGTTGGTTCTAGATGTTTTATATGTTTTCCCTCATGGGGTCCTTAAAACCACCCTATGATATAGGACAGAGGGGGCAAACACAAGGCCAGTGGGCCGAATCCAGCCCTCCACCTTGTTTTATCCCGCCTGGCACCTTGTTTCTACCCGGCAGCAGCGCCAAGTTCCTTGCCCCTGGTTAAGGAGCAGTTACATTTACACAGTCCTAAAGTTACATTCAGCCGTTTGAAGGCAACCATGAGGCTGATGTGGCCTCCGGTGAAAATAAGTTTGACACCCCTGATATAGGACTAGTTACATCCCTTTTACAGGTGAGGAAATTAGGTATAGGAAGGGGAAGCAACTGGCCTGAATTTACACAGCTAATAGTGTTATGGTAACTGGGTGCTGAACCACTAGACCACACACTTCTCAGGGGACAAATAGTAGAACTAGAGAGACAGGCATGCCTTAGAGTTGTCCTGGGAGGGAAAATGGACAAGTAGGAAACAGGAAAAACAAAGTGTGTTGAAACACAAATAAGTAGGAAGTAGGGATAAGTAATTAGGGAACTGAAATACTAGTGGGGGGGAAAACCCAGTAGCCGCGGTTTCTCTTTATTCCTTGCCAATGCTGTCCTGTGTTTTTTGTTTTCTTTCTTTCTTTGTTGTTTTTGCCTCAAGGGAGATAAACAGGATGCTAAGTTCCTGTCTCATGTCTACAGCCACGTTTCTTTAATATCAAAGTAATTTAAGATGTAGAGTAGAGAGAACTCACTGGTTCCCAGTGGTGACAAGAGCTGAACTGTGCTTCCTCTTTCAATAAATGAGATGAAACATTCTCATGGAATCATGAGGCAAATTATGCATCATTTTGCTGAAAACACTGCTAGGCTTCAGGATGACTCTTAACAATGATCATGCCCCTGATTCTGATCTCATAGCAAAGAGGCGACTCATAGGATCAGAGCAAGGCTTGATGCATTCATTATGTTCCATTTCCCTCTTGCACTCTTAATCCCCTGTCCTAATTCCACTTCTGCATCCCTTCACCAACAGAGAGGATGCTGCCTTTCAAAAGGAAGAGCTAAACTTTTCTATCGGAATTAGAAAAACCTCACTCCAGTCATTCAGAAACATCCACTGCTCTTCCTCCATTTGTAAATGCTCCTTTTGATGATTATGATTGACAATAATCTTGCTCGTTGGGTTTTGTACTATTGGAATTAATTTCCACAGCACATTTTCTTTCCTTAATCAAAGGGCTGTAAATGTGGAGACCCTGCCTTTGAGAAGAGGTTAGCCAGACTCCTCCTGCCCCTCCCCAGCTGTGAGGCTGACTTAAGGGTGCCACCTCTTTAAGCCTATAGCAAAGAAAGCTTGGTTGTCAAATATCCAAAAAATAAAAGGATGGGAAGTTAGTAACTCTGAGCCTGCTGTAGCAGGTGAGGATGTTTATGGACTTCTGAAGCATTTTGTTTGAGATTCAGTAACTGCAAATTGTTAGAAGAGCAGAACTCCAGTTTTAAAAAAAAACTTCAATTAAAAAATTGTTCAGGTGAGCTGGGGAAGGCTGAGGTGGTGGGCTGGGATGGGAGTAGAAGACAGAAAACTGTACAAGAACTACAATTAAAATAAAATTTAAAAAATAAAATTAAAAATTGTTCAGGTGAAAACAATCAGATCAGAACGAGACTGACTAGAGGCTCCTGTTACTAGGCAATCCAGAAGCAACACAAACTGTACTCTAAAGAAAAATACTGCCCTGGCTGGTGTGGCTCAGTGGATTGAGTGCTGGCCTACAAACCAAAGGATCGCTGGTTCAATTCCTGGTCAGGGCACATGCCTGGGTTGCAGGCCAGGTCCCCAGTTGGGGACGTGTGAAAGGCTACCCACGCATTAATATTTCTCTCCCTCTCTTTCTCCCTTCCTTTCCCTCTCTCTAAAAAAAAACCAAAAAACAACAACAACAACAGAATCTTAAAAAAAAAAATGCTTTTTACCTTTTCTCAGAAATAAAGATATACAAAAAGCAGGGCAAAGGTTTTCCTTAGACACAACTGCTGCTGATCATAACCTGGACCCATCGGCCCCTTAAATTCTCACTCTCAGCTCCAGGTCCTTTCAGGAGTATTGGTATGTGGGAACATTGGAGGTAGAGGACGGGTCTGAGTTGTGTTAAACTGCTGAAAACAGTGCAGCTGTCAATACTATTTCCTCCACATGTGAGACATGCAACCTGGGGCGAGGTTCGCAACCTCTATGTGTTTCTGTCTTATTATTTAGAAACTAGGAATAATAATTTCTAACTCACAGGGTACTTGTGAGGATTAATGACACCTAGTGATGCTCAATAAATAGTGGTTCTCTCTCCCAAGATCATTGTCAAATTTTGTGCTGGACATTCCCAGTCAGCTCCATTGTGGTCTCTTGAATCATATTTGTATAAAATTGGCTGATTTCCATCTTTTATGGGAAGGCTTGATTTTTCTCTATAACCACACTGAACTTTATGTGACTATATAATATAAAAATATTATATATAATAAAATTATGTCATAATCAATATGCTTATATTTTTGGACAAATGGGATGATTGATAAGGAAGCTGATGTATGAATTTTACCAGAAGAAGAAAATCTCATTAGTGAGTAAGAGAAATTTTGTTCTAATTTATGATATGATGAGAAGAGATGTTAGAGTTCTAAAACGGCATGGAAGGATAAAAGGATGATTAATTGAATGGGACCCTGGGGTAATTTATGACTATGAGGGACTAAACATCAGAAACAAATGTTTTTGAATCACTATACCATTTGCTCACATACACACTTAGCATCCATGGACTTTTTCCTCTATCTGTTATTCACCCATCCTCTATCCATGCATCCATCTTTCTACCCATCCATCAATTAGTCAGCCATTTGTCTACCCATGTATCCATCCTTTCATTCACTCATCCATTCATGAAACATATAAGAAATGATCTTTACCATGTGGGAACTTTGCATGTAATAAGGGCAAGAAAGAAACTAAGAGGAAATATGAGATAAATTCCCCTGAGAGTTGTGTAATAAGTCTATTATACCTGCTGTGCACCTGCTGGGCATTGTACAATTTCTGAAACCTTGGAATCAGTTTCTTAAATTACCACCCTTATTTCTTGTTCTACATTGATTTTCACTTGGTATTTGCTTCTTACCACAGCAAGTGCTGCATACTCAGCTTCATAAAGACGGCATGTTATCAAAAGTAATGTCACCTCATGTAATGCTGAAACTGTGAACTACATCAAGTTAGTTGTTTGCATAGTGTCCAAAAGATATTGCATATCCCTGTGTTTCCCTTAAAAATTAAAAATATCCATCCTGCCCTGGCTGGTGTAGCCCAGTGGATTGATCACGGGCCTGTGAACCAAAGGGTTTGCTGGTTTGATTCCCAGTCCGGGCATATGCCTGGGTTGTGGGCCAGGTCCCCAGTAGCGAGGGGCCAGGGGGGCGGGGGAGGACAAGAGGCAACCACACACTGATGTCTCTCTCCCTCCTTCCCTTCCCCTCTCTCTAAATATAAATAAATAAAATATATATTTTAAAAAATCCACCCTGATTGGTGCAACTTAGTGTGTTGTTCATTATCCCACAAACTGAAAGGTTGCTGGTTCGATTCTTGGTTGGGTCACATGCCTGGTTTGTGGGTTCAGTCCCCAATCAGGGCACAATGTTTCTCTGTATGTCCATGTTTCTCTCCCTCTCTTTCTCCCTCCCTTTCTCTCTAAAAACAAATAAATAAAATCTTTAAAAAATTAAAAATATCCTGCTGATCCCACTTCTGGGTATATATCAAAAGAAAAGGAAATCAATATCTCAAAGAGATATCTACACCCCCATGTTCATTGCAGCATTATTCATAACAGTCAAGCTACCGAAGCAATCTAAATGTCCTTTGATGGATGACTGGATAAAGAAAATGTGGTAGATATGCCCAATGAAAAATCACTCAGCCATAAAACAGAAGAAAATTCTGCTCTTTGCAACAACATGGATGAAGCTGGGGGAATTATGCTAAATGAAATAAACCAAACAAAGACAAACTGTATGGTACGACTCATAGGTAGAACCTTTTTTAAAAAGGCTGATCTCATAGAAAGCAGAGAGGAGGGTGGTGCTAGGGGCTGAGGGAAAGGGGAAATGGAGAGGAGCTAGTCCAAGGGCACAAGCTTTTTGTTATAAGGCGAATAAGTTCTAAGGATCTAATGTACAGCATGGCGCAGTGACTGTAGTTAATAAAACAATATTGTGTACCTGAAATTTGCAAAGAATAAATATCACTGTCAGCACATGCACACGAACACACACGAAAGGGTTATTAACACAGTAAAGCGATGGATTTAATTATCTTGATCTTGGTAATCATTCCACAATGTGTATGTATATCAAATCATCATGTTAGACACCTTAAATATATACAGTTTTATTTTTCAATTATTCCTTAATGAAGTTGGCAATAAATAGATAAACAAATGAACAAACAAATAAATAAAACATGCTGCTGTATTCTTGTGAGTTTACTGCAGTGCCCCAGGGTACCTCAGGACACATGACTTGGGAACTCACTATTAAACCATTACCATTTGCCAGGCACTGTCCCAGCGATTTCATATATATTGTTTCATTTAATCCTCACAATGGGGTCATTACTATTATTTTCCTCATTTTTCAGATGATGAAATTTAGGTCATTGAGCTGGAAAGTGATGAAACTGGCCATAAACCTTAATGTAGCTCCTCTATGAATACATAGCAAAGGGCATCGTGCTGCCATGCTTCATCCCACCTTTCCCTGCTCAGTTCTAAAGAACATAAGAAGAGGGACCATATTTTACACATCTTCATATTCCCAGTGTCCAGAGTGTGCAACTTGATGCTGTCATCAGGATGTGCTGTCTTTCTTGATCCTATCTAATTAGTTTCATTTCCCCAGAAACAGAGCTTGAGACACCCATTTTGGTGGAAAAAATTTGTGAGATCACTCGGGAAGTTCTGACAGGTGAGTGGTGAAGCAAGTCAGGGGAGGAAAGAACAAAGAAAGGGCGCGCTACCAAGCCACTTTCCACACCGAACAACTAGAGCTTAATCACACTGTGGACTCTGGGAACCTGTGTAAAATGCATGGCTCAGAATTGTGTCAAGGGAGCTGGGGTATTTACACACCAGTTCCCATCTCACATGGGTTGAAGACTGATGGGGGATGGAAAGAGTACTAATTTCTTGGCCTTTCTTGTCTGTGGACAGATAGGGCTTCAGGACCCAGAGAATACCCCAGGAAAAGAAATGAGATTTTGGCGTCTAGAAATCAGACCTGTCCACTGAAATGGTAAGGCCCAACTAGACATGGACGAGGCATACACAGTAAGTGCCTCACTGGTAGGCTCTAGGACAACACTTACAGAAATGATTGGGGGCGGGCAGTGGTCAATCAGTATATCTTGGAGGCATGAATAGTTTGTATAACCATACTTAATAGAACATAACCATATTTTAAAAGCACCAATATTTTTTGTTTTTTGCGTCTTTGGTTGATGAGCATATAGAAAAGATAGTAATTTTCAGGAGAGATCAGCAGAAGAGTACAGCGTTTCGACCGATGAGCCTCAGAAGCATCTTGTGGTTTAAAGTATTTAAGAAGGGCTAAGCCAGATCCCTTAGGGCAAAGCAGTCAGTGCCTAAGGAGAAAAGCATTGCTAACATGAGCTTTCCATTGTTTTTTTTCTGGCCAAAGGGAAGCAAGGTTCAGATCTCTCAACTGAAAAACAACTGCTGAAATTCCATCTACATTTTTAGGGCTATGTTGAGAGTTTATCTCAGCAGGAAAAAATGACCTTTGGGAATATGCACAAGCATTTAGCAGAAAGACTCGGGTTCTAAATGCACTCTCAGCAAAATTAAATGGGTTTGCCATGCTCCAATTCAACTTAGATATGCCCCATGAAACTGAGGAGTTTCCTATAAATTGCATTTTAGAAACTATTAAGAATGTCAAGTAATAATTTCTAAGGGGAGAAAATAAGAGTACGAATGAAGTCACTAAAATCAGCTATTACTCATTAATTTCCTTTTCCTAATGGAGATGAGTGACTCACACCTTTGCTGAATCCCATTTTGGGCAACAATATTTTTTATGCTAATCTAAGAGTTCATCCTTCAAACAAAATGTATGGAGACAGACTTAGTTTAGGCCTTAACTATGATTCAGATATGTCTGGTGAACTTATATCTACAAACTCAGAAAAGTCAAAAATGTTCTTTGGAATATAAGTCCCTGGCCTGACCCTGTACACTCATGTTTGAACCATCTGGAAAGATGGGATAACAAGAAAAACTTGGGAACCAATTCTTATGAGAAACTCTGAATCTGCAGGTCCAGGCTGCATTGTACTGCAGCCCTGCTGAGGACTGTAAATGAAGGCTGCGGGGAACGCAATGTCACTTTGGCAGCTGGTGAGTTCACAGTTCTGGGGCACCTGGGACATCAGCGTTCTCCCCAAGGTGCTGGTTGTGCTAATGAGCAGCACCAGGCAGCAGATGTTCTTGAGCTGTTCAAGGATAGGAAGATGAGAAGACTTCTCACGAGCTGCTAAGAAGGGATTTTGCAAAACTTCCAGCGAAATCTTCCAGAAAGATCTTTTAAATATATCTAATGTATATTCCACCGAGTGCCTCGCCTGGGTAATGAGGAAAGTCCTGGATGGGAGTGGGGTAGGGGGTGGAAGCAGGATCTAGTGTCCTAATTCAGCCATTATGTAGCTTTTTGACCTTAGGCAAATTGTGTATGAATGATTAATTTATTGGCCCTAGTCTTCATCTCATCTTCAACCCGTACCTTTGGAAGGCCCTCGTTGTGGGCGGAGTATTTCCCTGCTCCTTCACCTGGTTCTGTGATTTACTTTGGCCAATGACCTGTGGGTGGAAATAACATTGTTTTAGTTCTAAGTGTAGGTCTTCTACACGTCTACTTGCTTCCTGGTTCCTCCATCACCACCATAAGCACACTCTACTCTCATTGGCCCACTCGTTGAAGGAAGATGAGAGTCATCTCAAGCAAACCCAAAGATCTAAAAGGTGAAGTAGAACCTCACTAGCCCTCAAAACCCAGATCAGCCAAACTCAAATCAGCAAATGCCCAGACCATGCATTAGCTGAAAACATGCTTATTGTAAGCTGCCAAGATTCTATAGTTATTTGTTATGCAGCAATAGCTGATTGATCTATCTTGTCTTTCTGGACCTCAGTTTCCTTATCCTTAAACTGAGTAAGTCTACTGCATAACCTCAGATCTCTTCTAGCTTTAACCTTTTTTTTTTCTAAAATAAACTTTTGTTCATTTCTACGTAGCTGAATATTTTTGTTGATCTCTTCTCATACTCCTAAAGCACAATGATTTCGGGAAGTGCTGCTCCTGTGAGTGGACATGTCAATTCTGTATTTAATGACATTCATTGGGCAACAGAAAGTTTTTCAACCATAGCTAAAGAAATGCATGAAATGTGTAGAGATTGGCTGAGATAAACTATACATTTAATTTCTGACCTTCCAAGTAAAAGTTTTGAAAACAGACCCTTGTTTCTTTATTGACTGAAAACAAGTGTGTCTGCTGGACAGACACGTGTGAGAGAAAGAAGGGTCAGCGTCTCCTAGACTCCTTGGAAGCATTTCTATTTTGGGCTTACAGAATTCCAGCCAAAGGGTTCAATCAAGTTTTCCCTTTGGAGACCAGCGATCATTAGCCTCTTCCCTGGTAAGATATGTCTTTAGTCATTTTTTATAACAACTTCTTGACTGTATCATATGCTTTCTTCACAAAGCAAAATAACAGTATTCAACCTCTTTCAATGTGGAAAGTTAACTTTGTCTTTTGATTTTCTTCCTTTTCTTTGCTGCATTGAATGGGTCTACAAAAATCTATTTCACCACCAGCATTGCCACTATAGGTGGAATGCAAACACAGAGTTGAGCTATTCAGGCTAAAGATTTGGGTCATCAAAATCTATTGAGGGCCCTGGCTGGTGTGGCTCAGTGGATTAAGCATGGGCTGTGAACCAAAGGGTAGTGGATCGATTCCCAGTCAGGGCATATGCCTGGGTTGCGGGCCAGGTCCCTAGTGGGGGCTGGGGGCCATGTGAGAGGCAACCACACATTGATGTTTCTCTCCCTCTCTTTCTCCCTCCCTTCCCCTCTCTCTAAAAATAAAATATTTTTTTAAAAAAAGATCTATTGAGGAAGAAAAGAGGAGGCAGAGAGAGAGGTGTGTGTATTTGCGTGTGCATACAAGTGCATGCATATGTGTGTATGTGTGGAAAGGCTACGAGTGGAACAAGATATGGGGTGTGGAAGGTTGAAAATGCCCCCCTAAATATATCAAGTCTTAATCTCTGCAACTTTAAATATTACGCTATATTTTTAAAAAAGGTCTTTGCAGATGTGATTACATTAAGGATCTTCAGATGGAGCAATCATCTGGGATCATCAGGTGGGCCCTAAATGAAATTATACATATCCTTATAAGAGGAAGGTAGAGTAAAATTTGACAGATGAAAGAGGAAAACCAGCAACCACCAGCAGCTGCAAGAGGCAAAGAATCAGCCATCCCTTGAGCCTCCTGAGGGAGCCTTGATTTCAGCCCAGGGATACTGTCAAGATCCTTAGCTCAATCACACCTGCAAAGATCCTATTTCCATAAAAGGTAATGCCTCTCTCTCTCTCTCTCTCTCTCTCTCTCTCTCTCTCTCTCTCTCTCTCTCTCTCCCTCTCTTCTCCAATGCCAAAAACACATGCCAAACTGGGAAATGAAATAATGGTTTCCCCTCATTGTAGGTAGGTTCCCCAATCTAGAAATGATTTTATTCCTCTCCTCTCCTAACACTGTTATATGGAAGACAGAAAATCCTTTTATATACAGAATTCTATATATAATTCTACACATATTAAATCATATTCAAGTCATTTTTTTCTAAAATAAATTTGAGAATATAGCCATATATTAATCAGCTAGTGGAATTTTTGACGCAAAGATACATTTACAATTTTTTTTTTAAAAGAACCATGACCCATGTCCTAGCCTAGAGCCATTCGGGAGATATGACATAATCTGGCTTTTCCCCACTGTCCCACTGGCTCTGAACATTGCCCAGAAGTCGATTCAGTTCCGCATGGTTTGTTCAAGGAAGATTAGAGTTTAGGCTGATCTCCTGTGTCTCCCTAATTGTTGGTGAGCACAAGGAGTCTTGAGGCTGTCCCCAAATCTAGCAGTTTGTCCCATAATCTCTCTTCCTCTGCTTCTGAGCCCTGCAGAGGAAGGAGGATATCAGTGTCTAATATAACCAGCTACGTGTTATCGATTTGTTATCTTTGCCCCTTCTAAGCACTCAAATAACCCCTAGATGCAAAAGAAGTCTTGTCACGGGTTAGGAAAAAAGCTCTATAAGCCATTAGCTGTCGATAAAATTCTATCGAATCCACTTTCTCATTCTTCTTCTGCTTGTCTTTAAAATCCCCTATTGATTTTTTCCCCAAATTCACAGTGTAACCCAGCTAGGGCTGTTTCTAGTTGTTGGCAGAGAGTTCTCAAGGAAGTAGCAATTATTTGCTGCTGCTTTTGCAAACTCAGCAAGTAGATCACACAAAAGGGAAATTCTTCTGGAGAGGGGTGTGTGTGTGTGGTCAGATTAATTTCTCCTGCTCAATTCTCCTTGATTGTGCACCTCCAATTTGATCAGGCACGATACAACTCAGTTTTGCTTAATGTGATTATACTTGACTAAAGATAATATACCGAAGGATGCGTAAGGAGAAACTGTTTAAAGTTTTAGCAGACTGTCATCGTTTAAATGCAGGATTTCTTTGCCTTATCACCGTTGACATTTTGGACTGCATAAATCTTTGTTGTGGGGAGAATGCCTTATGTTACAGGGTGTTTAGCAGTACCCCCTGGCTTCTACTCACTAGGTGTCAGTAGCACTCCTTCCCCCATTTGGGACAACTAAATATGGTCATTGCCCAATGTCTGGGAGGATTGTGACCGTTGAAAACACTAATTTAAACTGTAAAGCCATTTGAGAGCAGTCTGAGAAGATTGTACTGAAAATGTGTATTAGATAGTGGGGTAGCCAGTCTGCAAGATGGCTCCCAATGATCTAGCTTCTTGCTCTCCACACCCTTACGTAGTCCTCCCCCACACTGAATAGAGCTTAGCTGAGTAACCAATATGATACACAACAGAGTCTAAATTTTTAAAAGCTAGGTCAAAAGAGACATTGTTGCCTTAGATATTTGCTCTGGGGAAACTCATGAGGACACTCAGCAGCCCTGTGGAAAAAGGTTCACATGGCAAGAGCGTTATGAGTAAACCTACTTGGAAGGGGATGGATTCTGCATCCCCTGTACAGCCATCAGATGATTACAACCCTGGGCAACACCTTGACTGCAACCTCATGAGAGGCCCCGAGCCTGAATCATCCAACAAACAACTCCTGAATTTCTAATGTAATGTTTCTATATTATTGTTTATTGTTGTTTTAAACCTCCAAGTTTGGGGGTAATTTGTTACACAGCAATACACAATAGAGACAATTTAGAACAAGTATCAGTTTCAAGCAAAGAAAACATTTCTCTGCCCAACAGTTTTTTTAAGATTTTTTTATTGTTATTCTATTACAGTTGTCCCCATTTATCCAGTTTGCTCCCCACCACCCACCCCCTGCTCCCACAGTCAATTCCCACACTGTCGTCCATGTCGGTGGGTCACTCACACATGCTCTTTAACTAGTCCCTTCCCTTCCTTTCCACCATTGTTGCCCTCCCCACCTCTGGTCACTGTCAGTTTGTTCCCGTTTATTTTTAATCAGGGAGGCTGTTTTTGGCCTAGTTAGACAACATTTTAATAGTAGAGTACTATTGATCATATCATAACCAAGAGAAGAAAGATAGAAGGATATCAAAATAATAAAGCTAGAGTTTTCTGTAAGGATGAAACAGAAAGCCTACTTTAACAACCCAATTTAAGACAGTGCTTAATTCCTAAAATAATGGGATTAGGCAAATAAATAATTAATGGACGAAAAGTGTCTTATCTGTATAAATGACTTTTTAATTTATATCAATAAATTGAGTTCCAGTTAGAAAGTCATTATAGGACACTAAAATGTTAATTTTGGTTAACAATTAAAATAATCAGTTTATTTTGTGACATGATGCTGTCGGGGTCGTGTATCAATTACCTATTGTCACACTAACATGCATAACAAACCCGGTGATATACAGCAACAGATATTTTTATTTTTCCTTTTTAAAAAATATTATTTATTTATTTTTAGAGAGAGGGGAGGGAGAAAGAGAGGGAGAGAAACATCCATGTGTGGTTGTCTCTCGTGCACCCCTCCACTGGGGACCTGGCCCACAACCCAGGCATGTGCCCTGATCAAGGATTGAACTGGCGACTCTTTGGTTTGCAGGCCGGCACTCAATCCACTGAGCCACACCAGCGAGGGCAGATATTTATTTCTTACTAACGCATCCTGAGGCCTCCTACAGTTAGGCTGATCTTAGCTGGGCTTGGCTCCAGGCTGTGGGTTCAGGTCATCTCTGCTTCACATATTCCTCATCCTTTTTAGGCCAGCAGCTATTCAAGGCATGCTCTTCCCATACTATGGTAGACGTGTAAGAGTGTGGAATGGAAACACATGCTATCTCTTAAGGCCTAGACTCAGAACTAGCACAGTATTACTTCTGTCCACATTTGATTGTCTAAATCCTATGGGGAAGGGGAATATACTGTACCCATGGAGTTGAGGAGAGGTAAGGTGGGAAGGAATGACCATATGCTAAACAATAGTCTACTCTACATGTTGTTTTTTTCTTTTCTTTTTTGTCTGTTTCTATACATTTATCATTCTTAATGCTGCTATAGACAAAAACATGTTTCACAATTTACAAAGTTGATTAAACGTATTACAAGGCTTTGCTTTCTATCACTTTTCTGACAGGTACAATATTTTTTCCTTTGGTTCATTAAGCAATTATATTAAAACATTATGGAGGATGGTGAGTGAGGCTTATTCCATGGAGGAGGTGTCAATTGAGAATGCATTCAACTGTAAATATCATGAAACTCAATTTACTGTTGCTGAAACAAACAAGTTTATTTTCTCCATATGACAAGCAGTTCAAAGGCTAGCAACCTTTGGGTGGGCAATGTCATCATGGACCCAGCTGTTTATCTCTTTCTGCTCCATGATTTCACTGGCTTTTGTCTTCATGGGTGTAATAAGGCTGATGCAGCTCCATACATCAAGTCTACATCCCAGGCGGGGAGAAAATGACAGATGACCATGGCAGCTGACACAGCATACTCCCGCATTCAGAAAGGAAAAGTTTCCCAGAACCATCCTTGTTAGATGTTCACTTATACATCATTAGAAAATAAGGTTTCATGCTTTATAGCCTTAAAAAAAAAAAGAGCAAGGGTGAAAGCTGTTACAAAGAGGTATTGAGATAATCTACGGTTTCTACCAGAAGGGGTCAGACACACCTGATCTCTGTACCCAATCATCCCTACCTCTAAGCATCCTTACCTTCAGGTATCCACTTGTAACAAGTACAAAATATACATCTCATGGATATCCCCAAGCAAATGATAACCGTGTCCTTGGATCTCTGTTCCACTTAGGAACTTGTCCATCTGAGCTTTTCATCAGGTCACATAGAAATTATGAGTCTTCTGGATTAATTTAGAAATTTTGATATTTTCAAGAAATGCTATAACTTTTAGTGATTTGAAAAATATCAGGCAAAGCTATTTTAGGGTGTATCCTTGGGCAAGTTAGTCAACTACTCTGAGCTTATTAAAAAATATCTTGCCAGGTTGTTGTGAAGATAGTAAACTATGTTTTAAAAGAACTTCACATTTTGCCTGGTACTTAGAAGTTGTGTTTTGTTATTTGCAGCCAAATGCATTCCTTAATTGATATACTCTCTATGCTTTTAGCCTCACCATCTATCACGATGTTTCAATATAATACTCTGATGAACCAAAGGGGTAAAATGTACTTGTCGAAAAATATATATACTGTGAAATGTTATAATCGGCAGTTGATATCATTGCCATTATTGTTCTAGGATACTCCAACTCATTCTAATGAGTGGAAAGTTCATCCTCCTTTAAATATTTGATAACTTTGCAAATAGTTTCAGAGCAATATAAAGCTACCAATAATATGTCCAGAGCCTGTATCCAGAATCACTTTCATCAGGCTGCTAAGTGTGCATCATCAGTATGTATCAGGCTTCTAGAATAGTCAGATGATAAGTGGATGAGTGGATGGGACTTCTTAAAATGTGAAAAAGAGAAATGGAGAGTAATAAAAATATATCATGCCTGAAATATAAACTCTAGGCCAAATAGAAACTGTCTTCCTCCTTTCCTTCCTGTCTGCTCATCACCAAAGCTCCTCTCTGCTCCTCCTTAAGGTGGAGGTAGGGAATTGGGAGAGAGTGAGACAATTTCTGCCTGTACCATATTTTTGTGGAGATCAAAGCATTTGCTTTTTTACTTTTCTTCTTAGTCCTCAAAATCACTGGTTACAGCACTTACACACATGTTATTTTTCACTCTCTGCTGTAATTGGGATTCAGGTCCAACCACTGAGCTAAAAACTTAACTAAGTATTCTGGATCAGGAACCAATTAGACTATTCAGTCATTAACTGCACATGACATTAACCCAGCTGAACAGACACATGGCCTGTTACAAATTCATTGATAGTTTGAGTGTTCATGTTGAATTTCCTTCAACTTCACACACTAGAAGTAATCATACATTCTCTCCCTTTATCCATAAAAGATTAAACCCAGTAATTTAGGGGTAAAGAGAAAGCAATCATCAAAATTCTAAAAAGGAATTACTTCTTCCTATTGTTAGTGCCCAGTGATCACTTTGAATGTGAGAGGGTTTAACTTCAGTAACAGTCCTCAAGTCATAGGTGTCATCTGAAATTTTTGATTCTGCACATACTTCAACATCTAGGTTGATTTTCATAATCCCAGGAAGTAGGAGTGTGGATACCTTATTTGCTCTCTCGCCAACTGAGAGGTATGAAGAAAATGGGGATGTGGCGGTGGTGGAGTCTTCTAAGTGTCATTAGCACCTAAACAAGAGAGAGGACAATCTTGATACTTCAGCAAGGTTTACACAAACCCTGATTTGCTTAAATCATCCTAAGAGATCAGGGATTGCAGGTGCTAAGTGTTATCAATGATGTGCATCAGGGAGTGAACGAGTTCCCGTTAGGCCAGGAGCAAGCTGGCATGGAGCCACAAGTACGTTTTGCTTGAATCAATAAATTATTCTTGCTTGAGGACAGGTAAGTGTTTTGTAACATCAAAATTTCATACGATGATGCCAAGTTGGAGAGAAAAAAGGAGGAGGAAGTGTTGAAAGTGCAGCGTGTGAGAACACCAAGTTCACAGTTTAGGCCAATATCGTCTCTTCCTGTTCAGAAAAAACATATACTTAGATATTACTTTAAAAGTAGGTTCCACGTATTCCACAAACAATGTTAACATCCTCTCTATTTTTTCTTTTCCACCTGGGCAACAGGATGAAATAACAATCCATACAATTTGTAACCTGTGAGGACGTAAGTAGACCAACATTTCAGAATTCAAATTGTCCACTGAACAGATGACTGTGGCTGGCAGACGTATTATGCTCACCCCTTATAACTGTTGATCCCCATTATTGTCTCTTTGAAGGTAAAACACAGCTAGTTCCTTTCATCCTTTTTGGATAGTATTTGAGTCATTCCTTCATTCTTGCAAAGCCCAAAGCTTGCCTTTCCTCACTCATATTCCGCAGTACACTAAGTGACCTTTCAAAGCAAATGGAAAAAGTCCAGGAGCTCAGCTCACATTAATCCCACTGAGTTTTATCCCATTCCTCAGCTTCCATGTTTGAACAGCAGATCCTTTTGCTGGGGCCTTCATGATCCCCTTGAATAGGTGAGGAAAGGGAAGGCTCTGACCATGTTTTCTCCCTTCTGATGAGAATAGCACAGCATTTATCCCATGATTGGGAGGTCACAAGGTAAAAAAAGGCTCCTCCCACTTATATGCACTTAATTATTGGCCTGTTTCCCTTTTCCAAAGTGCCCTTGTGAGTATTATTTTCCTCTCTATCCCAAGATCTTATACAAAGTGGGTGTTTATATTGATTGAATGGATGAATGAACCATTAAGAAATTTCATTTATCCACAGTAAGGACAAAGATCAATGATCTCATGCTATATCCAATAATAGTCTTAGGACTAAAGAATACTAATACTCGAGCTAGAAAGTCCCTGTCTCTCCTCCTCTCTCCTGACCTTACCTCCTTCACCAGATTGTCAGGCCTGCACAACTCATGTAGCGTTCCAGCATTTTGCCACTTGTTTGAGGCAGAGAAATAAACTTGATGAAGGCCCATAACTAATGGGAACAACAACAAAAAAGAAATGTAAATAGAACTACCACATGATCCAGCAATCCCACTTCTGGATATTTATCAAAACACTAAACACTAACAAAAACACTAACTCAAAAAGATATCTGCACAACCATGTTCATTGCAGCATTATTTACAATAGTCAAGACATAAAAGCAACCTAAGTGTCCACCAGTGGATGTATGGATACAGAGGATGTAGCGTATACAGTTGACCCTCACACAGTGCAGGGGTTAGGAATGCTGATCCTTCATGTAGTTGAATATCTGCATATAACTTTTGGTTCCCCCAAAATTTAACTACTAGTAACCTACTGTATCTTTCATTGTAGTAAATGATAAAATGTAGTAGTAGCTACATATATTTTATGCATTTATGACATACCTAACTTTTTCTTAATTTTTTTTTATATTTCTGGGCTATGTGGTTCATCTATGAATTTTTTCAAAGTGTTGCAAATCTCCCAAAAGTTTTTCCAATATATTTACTGGAAAAAATCCTTGTATAAGCAGACCCATGCAGTTCACAGCCATGTTCAAGGGTCAAGTGTATTTACAATAGAATAATACTCAGCCATAAAAAATAAGGAAATCATGACATTTGGAACAACAAAGATGGAACTTGAGGGCACTGTGCTAAGTGAAATACGTCAGACAGAGAAAGACAAATACTGCATGACCTCACTTATATGTGGACTCTAAAAAAACCGAACTCAGGTATAGAGATGGTTGCCAAAGGTAGGGTGTGGGAGGTGGAAAAAATGGGTGAAGGAAGTCAAAAGGCACAAACTTCCGATTTAAAATACATCAGTCCTAGGGATGTAATGTGCAGCATGGTGACTATAGTTAATAAAACTGTATTGTACATTTGAAAGTTGCTAAGACAGTAGATCTAACATTCCTTATACAAGAAAAAAATTATAGCTATGTATGGTGATGGATGTTAACTAGACTTACTGTGGTGATCATTTCACAATATATACAAGTACTAAATCATTATGTTGTACACCTGAAATGAATGCAATGTTATATGTCAGTTGTATCTCATTAAAAAGAGAAGAAAAGAAAGGAAATGCCACACTCCCTATCCAGGATTATAATGAGCTGATATCTACAGAGGAGTTTCTCGGTTGTAAAATACCATGATCACAGTGATTATCATCATTAAAATTATTTCAGTTTGTTGACATCAGGTAACCCTTTTAGAAAGCTATTTTCTGAGCAGAGGAAATGAGGCTGGAAGGCTGGAAAGCTCCATGCACTGGTACTGATGATACATGAAGTCTTTTCTGCAGCTCTAGCCTTTTTGTGCACAGGTTCTTGCAATTCATTGATTTCCTTGAATCTTCAGTCCCCAAATACAGATTGAGTACTTTGTATACTCCGGGAACTCTGATAAATCCAAGGATAAAAAAGTGACTAAGTAGTCAGGACCCCTACCATTCACAAGTCACAGTAGTCAGTGTTTGACTGTCATGTCACTTAAAAGAAGTTGGAAAACTCATGTAACTTTCTCACCCATTTTTAAGTGGGTATCTCAAGTTTTACCTCATAAATTTACATAGTCATAAAGGTCAGAAATACCAATGCATTATAAATATGAACTCTTTTAAAACAAAAAAGATATATCACTTATTTAAATGTATCCAACAGAATCTACATACTATTTGATACTTATCATTATTCATACTTTTTAAATATAGAAGGTAATTTTACAGTTTTTTCCCTCCCAAATCTCATATTTTCATTCCACTTCTGCCAAGGAATTTATCTTAATAAAATTTATTTTTATGTTTGAAAGGCTCTGGTTATCCTATAACACACACACATACATTTTTTTTCATATGACCATTCAGTTCAACATTTTTACCAAAGTATAGCTCAGCCGTGGATGGCATTGTTGGGTTCAAATCCCAGCTCTTCTGTGAAATAGTTGTGTCCTTGAGTAAGTTATTTAACCTCTATGAACTTCATTTTCCTCTTCCACAATATTCAGAAAATAATGTTACCTACTTTGTAACAGTGCTGAAAGCATTAAATAAATCAATATGTAAAAATACTTATTCCAGTGCCTGGCATATAGTAAACATTTAATAAATGATGGTAAATTATTCATCTACCACACAAAATACCTCTTCATTCATGTTACGACAGGCACCCTGCACAACATCTTCTTCCATATGCACTAGATCTATATTTTGTCTAGCCCTGCTCTTCTATTCCTAGCGCCCCTAATGCAAACCACCAATTTGCTAGGAATTCTTTTTTTGAGAGTGTCTCAAAATTTGATGAATGAACCAATTACTACATTCCTCTTGACTATCTGCCCATTGCCAGGACAAACTGCCAAATTTCTTAATATAAAAACACAAGAAACTAGAATTTTCTGGCCATTCTAATAAGGAAATGATAAACTATCATGTATGTTTTTTTTTTCCTCACATGTCATTTGTACACCACACTGTAGCTTTAACTTACTTGAAGATGATTTATAAATAATCCTTAATCAAGAGAATCTCCAGTGTGATCGATGAATGTTGTTCTCTGGTAATCTCATTATCTTAGGGTAATTTTTCAAGTAAGCTTTTACTAGTAACAGTGATCACTTCTTTGATTTCCTTAGGAACACACCCAAGGGATATGAACACATGATGAAAAGAAAAACAGGGGCCAGGATGTGAGCCCTTGGAACTCTCAGACATGGCTAGTGGCAGTGTAAATGGTACAATTACTTTGGAAAACTTTTTGGCAGTTCCTTATAAAGTTAAAATCCATCTATCTTATGACCAAACAATTCTACTCCTAGGTATTTACTCGAAGGGAACAAAACCATATCCACTGAAAGATTCATACAAAAATATTTATTCTGCTTTATTCATAATAGCCAACAACTCAAAATGTCTATCAACAGGGGAATAGATAAACAAGTTGTTATATGTATACAATGAAATACAGCTCAGCAATAAAACATGATGAACCTCTTGATACATACAACATGGAGGAATCTCAAGAATATTAAGTGATAGAAGCCAAATATAAATATGCACATACTACATGTGAACTTTATATTTATATGAAGTTCTAGAACTGTGTTAACAGAAATCAGAACAGTGATTTCCTATGGAGAGGGGACAGTGATTACAAAGGATTATAAAAATCTTTATGCATTGATGAAGATGTCCTTTGTCTTGAGCAGGGAAGAAGGTACATGGGTGTATACCTTTGTCAAAATTCATCAAACACTACACTTAATATCTGTCTGTGCCATTAGAAGTAAATGAACACTTACAAAAGAATATTGAGAAAAAGAAGAGAAGCAGAGCAGCATCTAAATCTACACGTGTAAGAGATCATCTCATCTTAATTTCCTGTATTTCGATGTCACAAAATTCCCTACAGCAGCCCAAGTGGATGACCACTAAGCTTCATCTAGGGGAAACGCAAAGTCACAGCCAAGTCTGTTTCATCTAAAGGCTGAATCACACTGCTGGCTCCTGTTGGGCTTACCATTAACTAAACGTTTTGCCCCCACCAGCTGGGACTTCTCTTGTGAATTCTTCTCAATCCTGAATGCTCTCATCCAGTTGTTCCTGTTAGCATAGTTAATATTTACACTAAGCATCCACACTTCTGCCAGGGTCTTTAGAATTCCTCCTCCTCAAGCCACTCATGGCCCCTGCAGTTGTCATTGTAAGTAGATCATCTTAGACAACTATAGGAAATTTGAGATAAAATCACCCAGAGGCCTTTGAAAGATTAGTCTCATATAGACATGTTCTATGAATATGCCAGGAATGAAACTGCATTAGAATATAGGAGACATGCATCAGAACAAGAAAGCAGACTGAGGAGTTTGGTTGCTTACGTAACTCATGTAGGAATCCTTATAATTAGGCTGTTGCACTTCGTGAAGCCAGGGCTGGGATCAGAACTCAAATCGTGACTTAGATGGATGTTTCTTTCCCTTCTCTTGCAAGATTACAGCATTAGGTTATACCCAGACTGCTGCTGCAGGAATGAAGAGAGAGCAATGACCTCCTTTCTACTTGTGAACTTGAAGGTCCAGGAACAGACAGACAATTCCATGAAGGGGGTGGAGGGAGGATTGTCGTCCACAAGAAAAAAAATATGAATACACCCCTGGGAAATAATACAATTTAATCAATCTTCTCCTTGAGAAATATGAAATGTTTAACTTTTCTGATTTTCATTTTTTTTTCAAATAAGATAGGGCAAAAACTTTATTGGATATCACAAATGGATAATCAAGTTCTATTAATTTCTCACTGTGGCCCTACCAGCTAAGGAGGAGAAAGAGGGGAAATGGTTGAAGAGATACTCAACAGGAGAGCCACATACAAACGGGAAAGATTTGCCCATTTATGTGTTCCACACCCCCAAAATAATAATAGCACCCACTTATGAAATGCCTACTATTTGCCAGTGATTATATCAAGCACCTCAGAAGAACTCTATTTCATAAATTCTACTATTATCTCCATTTTGCAGGTGAGGAAAGTGAAGATTAGCAAGGTTAAAAAAATGGAATCGATCTAGGGAACAGTAGTACTGTGATTAGATCCCAGACAGTTCACCCAGTGAGCCTGAACCTTTCCCTACTGCATTATACTGCCCCCCAGGCCCCAATCCCCAACCCATCTCCATTATGGAGAACACCGATGTCTCTTCTAAAGATTTGCAAGGAAAAATACAACCCCAAACTGTTAAATCTCTCAGAGCAAAAGATAGTAGTATCTCAAAGTAAGTTTTGTTTTTTAAGATTTTATTTATTTATTTTTAGAGAGAGGGGAAGGGAAGGAGAAAGAGAGGGAGAGAAACATCAATGTGTGGTTGCCTTCCTCGCACCCCCTACTGGGGACCTGGACCTCAACCCAGGCATGTGCCCTGACTGGGAATCGAACTGGCGACCCTTTTGTTCTCAGCCTGCACTCAATCCACTGAGCTACACCAGCCAGGGCTCAAAGTAAGTCTTTAACCTTAATGCATATCCATGGATATACGGTGAACAGGGAATCAAGGAGATAGTTAAAAATTAAAAGTTCTACTGGAAGCAAATTAAAAACCTGGAGCATTTTCATCTTAATCCATTTTCTGGGTTTCTGTTAGGCTAGAAGAATTGTCAAGTAATAGTTTATTTTAAATCCAAAACTAACACAGGGTTTAAAGTTAAATGAACCCAAACTAAGGCGGGAGGTGGGAAGCACCTACCTGGTGAATGACTCACATCAGTTCTTGGTCATGCACTACTTCATTCCTAGCATGTCTTTTTGATCATCACATTTACACCATTCAGAAGGACACTGTCTGGACTCACTGTCTACCATTAGCTACTAAGTTCTCCAGCTATTTCCTGTGATTCTTTCACATTTGCTAAAAAAAAAAAAAAAATAAGAAGAAGAAGAAAAAATTTCACCCTGAGCTTTACTTTTAAAATCCTTTTCAAAGTCCCCCATACCTCTCTATAAAGATTCTAACATTCAGATCAGGGTTTATTAAAGTATAATATCTTAAATGTTAAAACCGTGACTGTCCTACATATATAGAGTATAGCACAGATTTATTTATCTCATTAATCAGACAAGAGCAAGGTAGTAAAGGTGGTTCAAAGGGAAATCTGAGGGACTGAGTCTACATAGACACTGAAAAAAGAAAGGCAGGAATAAGATGATTAAATTAGATACAAAAGTAATGTCTTACAGAGCAGTAAAAATGCCACCTTTGGGGTTATCTGTTTTACTAGAGGAAAATATTGACTTCTCAACCAGACTAAACAGGTTCAAGTTATTATTTAACCTCTCAGAAGGTAGGCCCTTTTCAAGAGCAAACAGTAAATCAAATGAAGGTAAATTTCCCTCTATGATTGAATAATCTGAGTGTGGGCCTCGTAGGAAACATTCTCGTGTGTCACTGAAAGGACATACAGTCATTCTTTTGCCTTATTTCCAAGTTTTCGCTAATTTTTCTGGACAAATTTTATATTTCAAAAATATTTGTAGCAATAGGCATGGGATTTCACAGTTTCACAGTCTTCAAAATTCCCATGAGCAAAGCTGTTCTTTGTAGGACTGACTTTGATTTATCACTCTGGATTTCCAGGCTGACCCCTGGCCATCAGCTGATTCTAGATGGTGTCAGGTCAATTCACACCAATCCTGTGACTCTGTCAAGTTTGGTATTAGTGGAATGCCAGTCTATTTTCAAGCTCCTTTCCCTCTCTTTCCTGGCACTAATTCCAAAGCCTAAAGGATACTATGAGAAACTAGTCAAGCATCATCAGAAGGATACAATCTACTTTTGAGTCACCCTGCACTAAGTTCCTCTGTGTTCACTGTTCATGTCTTTTCATCTGTTCTTTCTGGAAGGACAATTGACCATAGGAGCTCTGGAAGGTTGTACATTCAGTTCCTGCTCACAGTGCCTTCTGCCTTCTTTCAATTCAACCTTCACCCCTAAGCAGACTTGTGTGGCTCAGAAATGCCTCATGAAGGAACCATACTTGATCTGGCCCTAGAAATATGGATAGGACTTGGAAGCTTGGAAAGAAGAGTTGAGGGCATTCCATGCAGGAATAATAAGGTAAGCAAAGGCATAGAGTGAGAACAAGAATGTCATGACTGCTTTGACCAGAACCAAGGTTTGGAAATGTAAGAAATAAGAGCGACAAACACAAGGTGTGGGTTACACAACATAAGTAGAAGGGGATGTTTGTTGGGTACTTGCTATATGTCAGGCACTTTTGAGACTCATTCTGCAATGCCAATTTTTTAAAAAAAATATTTTACTGATTATGCTATTACAGTTGTCCCATTTTCCCTTCATTCCCCTCCACCCTGCACACCTCCTCCCACCCACATTCCTCCCTTTAGTTCATGTCCATGTTTCATAAGTTCTTTAGCTTCTACATTTCCCACACTATTCTTGCCCTCCCCCTGTCTATTTTCTACTTACTGTCTATGCTACTTATTCTCTGTACCTTTCCCCCCCCTCCTCCTCCCACTCCCCTGTTGCTGACCCTCCCTGTGATCTCCATTTCTGTGGTTCTGTTTCTGTTCTAGCTGTTCGCTTAGTTTGCTTTTGTTTTAGGTGTGGTTGTTAATACCTGTGAGTTTGCTGTCTTTTTACTGTTCATATTTTTTATCTTCTTTTTCTCAGATAAATCCCTTTAACATTTCATATAACAAGGGCTTGGTGATGATGAACTCCTTTAACTTGACCTTATCTGAGAAGCACTTTATCTACCCTTCCATTCTAAATGATAGCTTTGCTGGATAGAGCAATCTTGGATGTAGGTCCTTGCCTTTCATGACTTGGAATACTTCTTTCCAGCCCCTTCTTGCCTGCAAGGTCTCTTGTGAGAAATCAGCTAACAGTCTGATGGGAACTCCTTTGTAGGTGACTGTCCCCTTATCCCTTGCTGCTTCTAGAATTCTCTCCTTCATTTTAATCTTGGCTAATGTAATTATGATGTGCCTTGGTGTGTTCCTCCTTGGGTCCACCTTCTTTAGGACTCTCTGAGCCTGCTGGACTTCCTGGAAGACTATTTCCTTTGCCAGATTGGGGAAGTTCTCCTTCATTATTTGTTCAAATAAGTTTTCCACTTGTTGCTCTTCTTCTTCCCCTTCCGTTACCCCTATAATTCGGGTGTTGGAACGTTTAAAGATGTCCTGGAGGTTCCTAAGCCTCTCCTCATTTTTTTGAATTCTTGTTTCTTCATTCTTTTCTGTTTGGTTGTTTTTTTCTTCCTCCTGGTCCACTCCAGTGATTTGAGTCCCAGTTTTCCTCCCATCATTATTGGTTCCCTGTGCATTTTCCTTCATTTCACTTAGTGTAGCCTTCATTTTTTCATCTAATTTGCAACTGAAATCAACCAATTCTGTGAGCATCCTGACCACCAGTGCTTTGAAATGTGCATCTGACAGGTTGGCTATCTCCTGGTCACTTAGATGTATTTGCTCTTGGGCTTTGATCTGTTCTTCCATTTGGGCCTTTTTTGGATGGGGGGGATCTGGTCATGCCTGTTAGGTATGAGGGGTGGAGCCTTAGGCGTTCACCTGCGGGGCAACCCAGTGGCTGGGTTGTGATGCTGTATGTGGGGGAGGGGTCAGAGAGGGAACAATGGCGCTTGCTCGCTCCCTCTCGGATTTCAGTCCCTTCCGCCACTTCCCACAAGCAAACTGGGCCCCTCTGGTGCTGATTCCCTGGTGGGTGGGCTTGTGTACGTTCTAGGACCTTGTGGGTCTCTCCAACGAAGTCTCCTGTGAGGCTGGGAGTCTTTCCTGCTGCCTCAACCCCCACAGGTGTTTTCGATTGGTATTTTGAGGTTTTATTTCCTGGCACTGGGGCCCTGGGTTGCACGGTCTGTCTCGCTCCCCAGTTTCGCCTGGTTTTTCTGCATGCGAATGTGTAACCGCCCGGTCAGCCAGCCACCTTGCTTGCCTCACTGGGTCTGCCCACTGCCACCCTGTGCCCGGGGTCTTCTAGCCATTGCCTGTGTGTCTGGGACTGCCAGCCACCACTTTTCCCTGCCACGATCCTTCTCCGCCGGCCACCGACTCCACCCCTCTTACCAGTCTGGATGAATGGTTTTTGGACTTCTTTACTGTTCAATTTTCTGTCAGTTCTGATTGTTTGTTGTTTCTAAATTTTTGTTGTCCTTAATTTTGATTGTGTGAGGAGGCACAGTGTGTCTAACTACGCCTCCATCTTGGCACGAAGTCCTTGCAATGGCAATTTAAAATATTCCCTATTCTTCAAATCAACATGCTACAGAGAGACCTTTCACTATTAAAATATAGAAGCAGAGTATTCTTTTTCTTAAGAGTATATGCCTTCCATTTCCCTTATCAATAAATCACTATTAGATGGCAACTGTTTAGAAAATTTGGCGTGACCACAGCCTCAGCTGAAAACTAAGCACAGCCTATTCTCTGATGTCTGGGCCCTACATGGCAAATCATGCCTAAAATTGATAGAGCCATCACCATGATCACAACCCAGCTAATGTTTACTGAGCAATTATTATATTCCAGGCATATTATAATTAATTTACATGCACTCTCCCTTTTGTTCCCATGACAACCCTATGAAGTAAACACTAAGATCAATTTGCATTTTGTGGGAAAGGATTCCATGAAATGAGATAAGCAACAAAGGCAAGGTCACAGAGTGGTAAGTGGTGGCCCTAAGATTTGAATCCAGGCCTCTGACTCCACAATGAAGAGAAATCTATGAAAGAAAACACGCTGTCGTGACTACACAATAACTGTGGCTCTTCCAGGACTTGTAGTCTACGGTGTGCGTGCCTCTCTCACTGTGATCTCACGCCATCTTACCTACACCCTGCTGGTCTGACCAGAAAGTCAAGAACCAACATGCTGATGAAATTGCTGTAGCTAAAATAATGATCTAACAACAACAACACAAATGTCAGAACATCTCAATCAAGTGTGGTAGTGAAAGAGAGTAAAGAAATGAAGAGACCAGAAAAGGGCAGTGGGCACTGTGTTTAGACTCAGATTCTGGAACTAGATTTCCTGAGGTCAAAATTCAGCTTTTTGACTTACTAGTTGTGTGACATTGAGCAAGTTACTTAACCTCTCCGTGCCTTGGTTTCCCCATTTAAAAAATGGTGGTAAGAATAACCCCCACCTGAAGGTCCTTAGAAGGCTTAAATGAGTGACTGTTTGCAAACCATGTGGAACAGTGCCCAGCATTTATTAAGTATATAATAAATAAACAAACTGAATCAAGGAAATTGTAGGTGGGCCAATCACAGTCCTTGTTCATGCCTAGAATCACACGGACATATTTAAAATCATGTAAAATAGAAAAACAAATGTAAGACTAGATTAGCAACTTCTCTACAGGCAAGTAGATAGGATTTCAAAAACTTTGTTCATAAAGCTACATCAAGGGTAGCAAATGGCATGTGTTGGGGACAGGCATAATTAACTTGCTTTGGTTCTAGCACAGCAGCATTGACACATATCATAGTGTGTGTCCTTAAACATCAATAACAAAGGCTTCTGAGTACAAGTGTTCAATAAAGACAGATGAGTATTTCCCTAAAGTAATTCAATTTTCCTACTGGGTGATCCATTCATTGTGCTGACTGAAAATGGTTAGTCGGCCACATCAGATAATATTTTCTAGGAATAAGAATTATCCATATTAGCATAACATCCCACCAAAACAATGTAGTGGAAGTTATGAAATTGCTAGATTGTATATATTTTATTAAGTAATTAGACAGGGACAAGATTGGTGGGCTGAGTCTTGCCAGCCTATCCAGACCCTCCTATTTTTATCCCCTGAAGATTTCTGCCTTTAGCAGCTAGACTCTGCCCTTTCCATTTTAGGGCTTCCACTTTACCTTCTTCTACCTCTCCCTGTAACAGGGTGCAGCCAAGGGGAGGCCCCAAAAAGGGAGTTGGAATGGGGCCCAGAACTCAGGGTGTCCAGGAAATATTAGACAGACATATAAGATGTCCTCACCCCTTTCCCCTCAGGTGTGAGTTGAGGGAAGGGACAAATGAAGCAGGGCAACTGAGTTGTTTTGCATAGCAATGGTTTTGCAGATAACCTCCAGAATGGTCATTTAACATATCTATAACCTTTAACTGGTTTCATAGATATGTTAAACAGCTGTGGCCATGCTCTGAGCCAGGGGGAGGGAAAGGACTTCCCCCAGGACTGTGACTGGGGGAGGAACCCCAAGTTAAAGCGCCTGCGTGGGAGCTTGGAGACGATTGGCTCCAGAAAATGAGGACACGCCTGCCCACTCTCATGATGGCATCCCAATAACCTTGGAAATATATGGGAATGCTGGCAGTTGTAACCGATTGTAGGAGGAGTCGGAAATGGGGCTGCAGAGGAGGTTTGGCGCCGGGTTTTTAAACTGAGATGTGGCAGCCATTAGGGAGATCCATGCGGTTTCACCAGAGAGCAGGGCCCACAGCTCCATGAGGGAAAATCACCATGTGGCTTTAGCAGAGAATTGCCACTCGGCTTTGCCCGAATGGAGACCCTCTCGCAGCTTTGCCAGAGGGAGAGATTCCACGTGGTTTCACCAGAGTGCAGACCCCTGCAGCCTTGGTGAAGAGGGAGAGCCACGAGGCTTTGCCAGAGTGGGGACCCCTTTGCCACAGCTTTGGTAGAGGAGGGACCACGCAGCTTTGGGGTGCTCCCTTTGGCTGCGTGGCCTGAGAACAAGAGAGACTTTGCCTAGAAGAATGGTGAAAGAACTCTTGCCAGTGGGCCATGAGAAGGTGCCACATGGCTTCAGATTAACCAGAGATCCTGCCTGGACAACGACACAGCTGACGGTGTCAAGAGCCTGGATCCCAGACGTTTGCTTCTCTTCCTTGCAATTACGGTACCCTGACTTAGGGCAGAGGGAGATAGGAAGCACTGTGGGTGTCTGTGGGTATCCTAAAGGACTTTGATATTTTAATGGAGACGTTAGGTTGCTACTTTAACTCTGTATAGCATTAATAAACATTTCCTTTCCT
>PVKU01004667.1:0-61904 GCA_004027475.1 Anoura caudifer
TTTTTTGAATTCTGTTTCTTCATTTTGTTCTGGTTGAATGTTTGTTTCTTCCTTATGTTCCAAATCTTTGATTTGAATCCTGGCTTCCTTTCCTTCACTGTTGATTCCCTTTGGGTTTTTCTTTATTTCACTTAGTGGAGCCTTCATTTCTTCCCTAATGCTTTTGCCATATTCAGTGAGATCTCTAGCATTCTGATCAGCAGAGTTTTGAACTCTACATCTGATAGGTTGGCTAGCTCTGTATCACCTAGTTCTTCTTCTCAGGTTTTGTTCTGTTCCTTCATTTGGGCCACATTTCTTTGTCTCCTCAATTTGGCAGCCTCCCTATGTCTGTGTACTAGGTAGAGCCACTTTGACTCCTTGTCTTAGTGCACTTTTTAAGTTGTATGAGACAGAGCCTTGGATATTCACCAGAGAGGGCAGCCTACTTCACTGCTTTGTGGCTCCATGTGTGGGGGAGGGGGCAAAGCGGTCTCCAAAAAGATGCCTGGAGTTAGAAAGCAACTGGAGACCAGCTAAGCCACCTACATGTATGATACTTTTGGGTGGGAAAAGAATTCTTGGTGCGACCTTGAACTGAGCTGGCAGAGGGTGACAGGGTGATTTTTCTTTGGGTTTCTTACAGGGAATAAGACAGAAACTTGCCATTATTTCCAAAGACCTTGGTGATAACAGTCAGCACTGTGAACAGATTTTTTGTTCTTGTTTTATTTTTAGTTCTTGAACCTAGGTAGTAGTTGTAATAACAAATATTTAAGTACCTATTTTTTTAAAGATTGTATTTATTTAATTTTAGAAAGGGGAAGGGAAGGAGAAAGAGAAGGAGAGAAACATCAATGTGTGGTTACCTCTTGAGTGCCCCCTACTGGGGACCTGGCCCACAACCCAGGCAGGTGCCTTGGCTGGGAATTGAACTGCCAACCCTTTGGTTCACAGGCCAGAGCTTAATCCACTGAGCCACACCAGCCAGGGCTTAAGTACTTATTTTTGATATCATACTCTGACTTTTTCTTTCTCCTTACCTTTGCTATCCAGATATTTTAGACAAATTTGCCATTAAATAAAAGATTCTTTTCTTTTCCACTGAACTCTGTCTTTGGAGGTTTGCCTGATAGGCAACGAGCGATAGGACCTTCCCTACTGGTTGGGTTCAGTAACAAAATTACATGCTTGAAGATAGAATGCAGAGATCCTTCAAAATGAGATCAGAATACCATTGCCCTGTGAAAATGGGAATGGCTAATATATATATTATATCCAACAGGTAATTGAATGCATTCCCCATATGCAAGTGAGCATTTGAGAGGACGGAGAGCATATTGGCTAGTGACTGTCATGCCCTCTTTCCCCACCTAAAAATTGCCCTTTTCCTTTCATCCCACCCTTGTAACAGCTAATCCAAATGTGTTATTATTTAGAGACCCAGGTATATTATTAAGAACATCAGTTGCTGTACTGGGCTGTATTCTAGCCTCTTTCCATGAAGCAAGCAGAACAATTTGATGTAACAGTCAAAGGCCCGAGGCAGCTGAGCTTTTATATTCTATCTACATTTTATAGATCTTCTGTCTTCTCCTCACTGGCAGGTTGTGAGTTGTCCCTTCTCACTATTTCTGGTATCTGCCTCTAGTTAGTCCCCACTTTCTACCTCCTTCCCTCATTTGTCATCTGTCCAGAGTGTGAGACTAGATGATAAAGGTTGTTTTGAACTTGCTCATTCTATTGTACATACTAGCTCTGTGAACTTACACAAGTCACTTAACCTCTCTGAGCTTTGTTTTCATCACCCATAAAGTGGGGGATAACAATAACCTACAGATTTTTACCTACAAAATTGTTGGCAAGATTCAGAATCACGGAATATTTAAAGTGTGTATCTGGGCACATAATAATTGCTCAATAAATTGCTTTTTTTTTACTGTAGTTGTTATAATTTAAGATAAGCTACTGAAAACCTCCTACTGCAGCAGTGTATTTGGGCTTCTTGTGCACTGAGACAATTCCTCCTCACATTTGGAACCTGAAATGGAGAATCTGAGTTTAAAAACTGTGTGTCCCTGCCCTGGCTGGTGTAGCTCAGTAGATTGAGCATGGGCCTGTGAACCAAAGGGTTGTTGGTTCCATTCCCAGTTAGGGCACATGCCTAGGTTGCAGGCCAGGTCCCCAGTAGGGAGCACTTGAGAGGCAAACACACGAGGCAACCACACATTGATGTTTCTCTCCCTCTCTTTCTCCTTCCCTTCCCCTCTTTCTAAATAAATAAATAAATAAATAAATAAAAATCTAATTTTTTTTTTTTTAAAAAAAACCTGTCTGTCCCCGATGAAATCTCATGCTAGCATAAGCCCTTTCATGTACTTTGTCTTCAGATCAAGCTGACTGAACAATATGGTAGTCACTTGCCACATGTGGTTCCTTAAATTTGCCAGTTAAATAAAATTAAAATGACATTTTATTACTCACAGTAGACATATTTCAAATGCTCAGTAGCCATATGTGGATAGGGTGACCAGAGTTAGGGAGAAAAAAAAATACAGGACAGTTAAATTTGTATTTCAAATAAAGTATGCCCTAGCATGCTTATATAAAAAAAATCATTTGTTGTTTATCTGAAATTCAAATGTATCTGGGCATCTGTATTTTTGTCTGGCCAGTGGCTACCACATTGGACAGTACAGATGTGGAACGTCCCCATCATTACAGAAATGTCCAGGTGGACAGCACTACTTTAGAAGTGCAATGAACAACTTGCAGCTAAGGAGCCTTGCCTGTTACTCCTGTTCTTTTGCCCAATGGCACATGATTGGCATGTGGACCACAAACAACCGAAAGGATCCCCAAGTACATAGTTCTTAGGCTTTAAAGCAGATTATACTAATTATTTCAATTATTTTTCATCCAGGAATTTGAATTAATTTCCTCACTTAGGCTTTTGTTCATCCATTTATTTTCTTTTGTAATTCCTCTACATTGCTAACACTACTCATAAATAACCTTCTGGTATGATTGTAGGGGCTCACTCTGACTTTCTCATGTTCATTTTCTTTGTCTGAAAAGTAGACTCAGCCTCCTGAAGCATTTAAATACTTCACAGTTACTTAGTTTGGGTTGTGAAAAGTCATTTTTTCCCTTTCTCAACAAGAATAGAAGTTATCCTTAAAGCTCCAATCATCTTAAACCAATTGTGTATTTAGTGTACAATTTAAGCTCCTTGCAGAGATGTATCTCCCAAAGAGACAGACAGATAGACAGATAGATAGATATCTGTATGTGTATCTCCACTGAAATATACCAAGTGTCCAGAATAGTATCTGCTACATAAGAAGCTCTCAATCAATACATGTTGTGTTGAACTGAATTTGCTTCTCAGTTAAACTTACTAATGCAGGGAGTCTTGAGGGCAAATTTCAAATTCTGTTGTTTCTCCATAAGCTTCAGTTTGCAGTGAATAATGACAACAATAACAAAATTTTGCATTCTTCAGTGTCTGCCTCTTGCATTGTGCTTTTCTTTAATTGGTCATGTGTCCATGTAAAGTAACTGCAGTTGATTCCTGGCCCTCTCTGCATGACATTTCTGCCATTGGAGGCCCAGGACCAAAGTGAAAGCCATTAGTTTCATTGGCAAAAACTATAGGCATGCTGAGCCCTGCCTCTGTTTTTATTTTATTTTTTAGATCTTTGTCACATGGGAACTATTTGGTTGAAAGCAAACCCAGTTTGCTAACTTCACAACAATGCTTTGTTTTCCACGAGAAGGAATGACTGGACACACTTCTGAATCTGACAAGCCTTACTGGTTTCTATCCTCCCAAAGCACTAGCTTGGTGTTTTACTGAGCTAATGTTCTGGAAAAATAAGGTCTGCACCCAAAAGCACTTCAACACATGTGTCTGGATTTTATGTCTTGGGACTCTGACCGCACTGTTCTCAATAAGTGGTTCCAACCCCAGGTGGAGGTTAGATCAATCACTTTTTAAGCATATCCATTCCCAGACTTCACTCTGGAGTTTCTGACTGGATATGTCTTGGGTGAAACCTCAGCTTCCTTCTTAAAAATGCTGCAAGTGATTCTGATAAGCAGCTGGGGTGGAGAACTGCTTGTCTAGACTGTAAGATGAGGCCAGCTACCTGAATTGGGTGAACAGCAAGTGAACATTACAGCCCTTTGCTGCGGTAACATTTACGGAGTCACTGAGAACTGGGATTTGTGCCTTTTTAATATGGGGGCCCATTTAAGTTTTACCACAATCTTAAAACTCTGCACACTGTATTGAATGGTGTCCCCTCAAAATTCATGTCTACTGGAACTTGTGAACGGGAACTTATTTTGGAAATAGGATCTTTGCAGATGTGATCAAGTTAATACGAGGTCACGCTGGGTCCAGTGACTGGTGTCCTTTTAAGAAGAGGAGAGGACACACAGAGACACACAGGGAAGAACCCTATGTGACAATAGATGCAGAGACTGGCATAATACAGCTACAAGCCAAGGAACACCAAGGATTGCCAGAGGCCACCAGAAGGTAGGAAAGCAGTGAGGAAGGATTATCCCCTAGAGCCTTTGGAGAAAGCCTGGTCCTGCTGACACCTTGATTTTGGACTTCTGGCCTCCAGAGCTGAAAGAGAGTCCATTTTGTTTGTTTGTTTGTTTGTTTGTTTTAAGCCACCCAATTTGTGCTAATTTGTTATGGCAGCCCTAGGTGATGAATACAGATTTTTATTATTGCCATTTGAGATATGAGAAAACTGAGGCAATATGAAAGATAAAAAGTTAGACATGGCCCCCACCACCAGGAATTACATTGTGCTATAGGGAAGCATCATGTGTGGATGGAGAACTTGGCTCTGGAGGAGACAGACCTGGGTAGCATCTCAGCTTCATCACTTACTACCCACATGACTTCAAGCAAGTCCCCAAGTCTCTCTGAGACACAGTATTCTCATCTTCAGAACAGACTACAAAGAGGTTTAGAGAGAGATAAATGAGAAATTGTAGGAAAACACCTTTACTTGCCAGGGGTCAGCTCACAAAAATGGTACCTGTTGTGATTGTCATTGTTGTTAGTATTAATAATAGGTAAATCTGGCTAGAATATTTTCAAGAGGAGGAAGAATCAGAATTTAATTCTAATTTTGTGTGAAAGTTCACCTCTCAAGGTGGCCTGATTGTCTTTGGTCAACAAAGTCAACTAGATATAAGGGAGGGGGGATTTGAGCTCCCCCTAGAGGTTAGTGTGGGTGACAGATTATGCGAGCAGACAAAGGGAGGGGAGGAAACGCATCTGTGGAAGGAACAGGAATAAGACTGGCTGGGTGGGATCAGGCAGAGAAATTGACTTAAGACAGAGAGACCATCTTTCTGTTTGGAAGGAATTGGACAAGAAGTGAGCAACTGAAACCTGAACTGGCTAAATGTAAGGTTCTGACAGTCAGAATGGAAAAGAAAAAAATGCTAGACAGAGGTGCTATGAAAGAGAGGACCTGGTAAGAAAATGAATACAGGGACTCTAACACAGGAACCGAAGGCTTGGGCTTCTAGCGTGGGAAAATAAAAGAAAAAATTGGGTATGCTCTCAGAAATGGGTTAGTTGAAAGGAAGAGCCAGTTTGAGGAGAAAAAAAAAAAAAAAAACCCAAAGGTAATGAGTTAGGGTTTTTTTTTTTTTTTTTTTTTTAAAGATTTTATTTATTTATTTTTAGAGAGAGGAGAAGGGAAGGAGAAAGAGAAGGAGAAAAACATCAGTGTGTGGTTGCCTCTCACACACCCGCTACTGGGGACCTGGCCCAAAACCTAGGCATGTGCCCTGACTGGGAATGGAACTGGCGACTCTGTTTTGCAGTGGTGCTCAATCCACTGAGCTACACAAGCCAGGGCTTGTGAGTTAGTTTTGAACAAATATAGTATGTGGAAATTTGGAGTGAGGAAACTTGGATTCTGGTTATGACTAAACCAAATGTTAACAATGACTCAATCATATACTCCCTCTGGGCCCCAGTCACTTGGTCTTTAAAAGTGAGGGCACCACATCAAAACCAAGTAGGCAAACCGGTGGCAGATGTGGTTTGTTTATTCTACACAGGGTTTTACATTTTAATTAACTGCTGATGTTTCAAAATTAGGACATTTTACACAAAATCCCAGATTTTTGCCTCCTGCAGTTGGCTAAAACTGAGTGTCCACTGCCCCCTTTAGACTGGACATAGACATGTGGTCCCTAGTTTCCCCACAGCGTCTACCATGTCCCATAGTCTTCCTGATGCTGAGGCCAAATGTCAGTTGTTATTTGTCATCCATACCTAGCCTGCTTTACATTTAAGTTACCTTCCTGTTTTCCCTTAGGTAATTGAGTTTGAAACCTCTAGGTTAGATGCTCTCTAAATTCCCTTTTAGCTCAGTAAATCTATATTTTACCTTTATATTCAGTTTGAAATACAAGTCACTGATAAGTCAGAGTTAGGGGTACAAATTTAGGGATCACATGAGTAGAAGTGTAAGCTAAACCTGTGAGAAACACCATGGGTGTTATAAGTGTAGAAACGGAAGAGCAGAGAACCAAGGGTAGAGGATATTCATGAATGGTCAAGGTTAAGGACAGGAGGAGTATGAAAGGCAACAAAGGAGCCAAAAAACTGGATTTTAGATGGACAGAGATAGTGGAGTCAAAAGAAGTCTCTAGAAGGAGTAGGTATCACGGAGATTCCGAGGACTCTGGGAACGATGCAGTAACTATAGTGATGGCTAACAGACTGCACTCATTTTATCCTCACACGCAGCCGCCCAGTGAGATGGGTACTACAGCTGTTCCCACTCCACAAATGAGGCAACAGAGGATCTGATTGTTTAAATAAGTTGCTCAGAGTCATATAGAATAAGTTGTTTCCCATCAGTTTCATAGAAATCTAGCACTAGTAGAACATTTCATTTTCAAGCCAGAGGTCCTCAAGGACAGAGCATAAACCATGAAGGTTTGAAGGCGAAAGAAAGCAAGGAAGTAATTGGTGCATGTAGTGTATGAGGGATAACCGAACTGAAAAAGACAGCTGATGGAAGGTGTTTCAAGTCCTCAGTCATTTATCACACATTTGACTTTCAGACTGAACGTCAATTTCCTTGGTACAATTTCCTTGGCAAAGTGTTAGAAAGGTGCCAAAGGCACACTAGCACCAACCTAGACTTCCCCTTGATGTCATCAGTGTGATTGAAAGGGAACAGAGAAGGGATAGCATTCTATGTAATTTGATGCAATTGGATGATGGAGTAGGTATCACCTAGAATGTGTCATCTCACATAGTGAAAGAGACTTGGAAGATATGAACAAATTAAAGATCTTAAATTGAGGAAATTATCTTAGATGATCTGGGTGGGCCCAATGTGATCACAGGGGTGTTTATAAGTCGGCAATGGAGAAAGAGAAGGTAATGTGACCTTGGGAGCAGAGAGGCTATGTGACAACTGAAGCAGAGGCCAGTGATCCAGAGAACGCATAGAAGATACCATGATGCTGGCTTTGAATATAGGGAAAGGAGACATGAAGCAAGGAATAAGGTGACTTCTAGACGTTATAAAAGGCAAGAAAACAGAGTCTCTCCTAGAGCCTCCAGAAGGAACGCAGCTCTTCTGGCACCTTCATTTTAGCCTGGGGAATGTTTTTTTGATTACTGACCTCCAGAACTATAATAAATTTGTGCTGCCATAAGCCATTAAGTTTGTGGTAGTTTGTTACAACAGCATAAGAAACTAAGCCAATACCTCATCTCAAGGAAGTGTTACTGTACTGAAACACCTCAGAATGAGAGGAAGAAGTCATGGAGTCTAGTCCTATAGGACCCTCTTAATTCCTTCCCTCTAATATGTTGAGTAGACAACAAAATTATCTAATGCTTACAGTTGTTTTATAAAAGGCCTTGTATGGGACCATCTATAAAACTTGCCACAAGTCGGTCGCCCAGCCTGTGTTCTTGAGCGATGCTGCCCCTGTGCCCAACACTGTACTGTGACAACCTGCAGTCCAGTTGTTAAGACTCTAGTATCAAGTACAAAATAGCCACAAGCACAACACAACAGCATGGCGGGTAGCTCTGCACTTCTTGACACACAGTATACGAGGAATTCAAACACAAGACAACAAAGAGGTTTGTTTTCCTCTTCTGTCCCTTAGTGCTTTAATAGAGGGAGCCACTGAGTGTAAACACTATTTCCTGGGTAGTTCACATCCACGTCAGAAAGTCCACGAAGCTAGAGCTAGCTTAAGAGTTTTAGAGGCCTAAGGCCTGAAATCATAATGCCTCTTTCTTTATAATTCAAAATAACACCAAAAAAAAAAAAAAAAGATGAGGAAGCCCAACAAAATTCTCATTTTTTCCATTATTGCCACTTAAATGTTTATATTTTTGAAATATCATCTATCAAATTCTTTCAATTTTTCTCCTTTTATGACCCTTATTTACTGGCATTCTATTCATGTTTTATCTGCCACCTGGGTATTCCAGTATTATGAGAAATGTAAATGGTAGCCTGTGTGAAATTTAAGGAACTTCTTTAATTTTTCATAAAAGTCCAATTACCTAAAAAAAATTATGGTCTTTATGAAATGTGAAAGTGGTTAAGATAAAATGATGTGGGTTTTTTTGTAATTCCATTCTTCCCCATACATTACCACAGTAAATGGTTTGATATATATATAAAAACCATTTGATATATATACACACATACATACATACGTATATGCGTATATGTATGCATGACCATATGTATGTATATATACATACATATGTCAAACTGAATATGATATATATATATATATATCAAACTGGATATATATATATTTCCGGTATATAGCCAGTACTTGTCAGCTTCAGAACTTGTCAAACCTGGTACTTGTCACATTTGTATGAGAAAAAATGTTTCATCACTTGGCACTTGCTCGCCACTCTTTGCACTTGCTAGAGTCACGATGGCATCCCACAAAAGAAAGCACTTCATCAATTGTCACTTGCTTGATGCTCATTAGAATGAATTAACAAATACCAAGGTACTACTATATATTGGCAATTTCATGTGGTCACGTGGTTCAAACTAACATTTGATAAGAAATAATGCAATGAATAGCGTAAATGTGTTGGTGTACTTTTCAGATAATTTCTTAGGATAAGTTCCTAGAAATGGGGTCATTAGGCTGAAGAGGATACATATGTAAATGCTGGTGGTGTTTTTCAGAGTGCCCCCTATTCCCATCAACAGTGCATAAGACTCCCCAATGCCCCCCTACTTACCAGACTAACTGCTAAGCTGTGGGTAGACCAGTTCATTCTTATCAAGTACATATGCACTCCTCTTTCTGATAGACTTTTTCTGTGACACTTTTGTATTCAGTTGCCTCCTTTTGGAGTCTTCTTTTCTCCAGCTTATAGATGCACAACTGACTTCTCCAACCCTAACTGCACAAGAATCAGGAGGCAGAAACCTGCATGGGCTTTCTTTCATGTCAACTGTGATAATTATCTGAAATGTGATTTCTAAAAAATAATGGTTTATATATTTAAATCTCCTGTACATTGCATTAATTAACTTCTGAGGGGGTGCATTGTAAATACAGAATATTATTAATAAAATAAAAGTAAACATACAAGTTGCAAACTAAGCATTTAGCTTATTGAATTCTCACAGCCACCCTGAGAGGTAGGTACTAGAATCCCTATTATGTAGATGTGGAACTTGAGCTCAGAGGTTTAGTGGCTTGCCTAAGGTGGCATAGCCCCTGTATTAGTTATCTATTGCCGCTTAACAAATTATCCCATACTTATCAGCCTAAAACAACAATTATTCAGTGCTTTACAGTTTCTGGGGGTCAGGAATTCAAGTAGAGCTTAGCTAGGTCCTCTGCTCATGGGTTCTTCAGGCTGCAATCAAGGCATCAGCCAGGGCTGGGGTCTCATCTGAAAACTTGACTGGGGAAGAATCAGCTTCCATGCTCACTTAGGTGGTCCATTGTTGGCAGGACTTAGTTCCTCAAGGGTTGTTTTTCTGAGGGCCTCAGTTCCTGCTGGCAGTTGGCTGAAGGCTGCCCTCCCTTCCTTGGCACATGCCCTCCCCAACATGGAAGCTTACGCATCATGCCAGAAGGGGCTAGAATCTTCTAGCAAGACAGAACTCACCTCTCACATACTTTCATCACAGAATTGGCATCCCATCACTTTTGCCAGACTCTGTTGGTTAGAAGCAAGTACTAGGCCAGCCCACACTCACAGTGAGAAGGTTACAAAAGGGCACAAACACCATGAGGTGAGAATCCTTGGAGGACATTATACATTTGACTGCCATAGCAATTAAATAGTTGAACTAAGATTCGAATCAGTCCTGTCAAACTCTGAGGTTCCCCACAGTTAACCAGTATGCTCTACTGTCTTCCCAGACAAATTAACCTGATTATTTCTCAGAAAGATTAATCTGGTTTTTCTAACATGGATTCCAGTATTTTCTTTAATGTATTATCTTTTTAAATTTAATCTCTCAAGTGGGAAGCTGAAAGACCCATGTAAGGTGGTTGAATTAAGTAGTTCCATGGATTTTATTTAGGGGTAACTTTAGAAAGTAATAAGACTAAATGACCACACAATCTCCAATGCTAAATCCTGACCCCTTGATCTTACCCTTAAGCCTTCCAAGATAATTTTTAGAACATCAGAGCAATTTACATAAGGTTAAATACAAGTTAGGCAGATGACTAGATCCAAACAGATAAAGCAAAACTTCCCTGGAAGAAAGAATTCACATTATTCATCCAGTCCTTTTACCTCCCCCATTTGGTGTTGAATCTGTAAGTAAATTCAGAATTGTAATAACTGGCTTCAATAAACATCTTCAGACTTAGCCATACATCTGTGTGGAATTTGGTTTGGGGGAAAACAGGAGAATGGTTCATGGGGGCATCTTTGTGGGCAGAGAAATATCTTTACTTATTGAAATATTCCTAGCAACAGAAGTTGTTTTTATTTTGTCCCCAAATCTTCAAAGAAGAAACAGGCAAAATGATAAGAAATTTAGAAAATTGTAGCTATATTCTAGTTTTTTTTAGAGTACAATTGTGTTGTAAGGATATCTCATTGCATTTTCCCACATAAAGTCAATTTCTAAAAAATTTTAATGACAAACATGGGCTAATGTGGAAGCTAACTTATAGAACAGCAAGTAAATGCTATCATATTAGACTGTTCCAAGATTGCTTTGGCATTTTAATCACATTTCCCTTGCATGATGATTTTTCCTAGGCTGTTTTTATATTATTCAACTCTGTGTGCATTTAGAATCTAGCCAGCTCAATTTCCCTGTGAAGTGACAACAATAATAACATTTATTTATAAATCCTATCTTTCACTTAGAGTATTTCTTACTATGCTCCACATTTCCATGCATTATTTCATTCTTTCTTCATAATTCTAAAAAGTAGTCACTTTTCCCAATTTCACAGACAAGGAAAATGAAGCTTGAGACTAAGAGAAGTTAAGAAATGTGCCCAAGAACACAGCTAATAATTGGCAGAGCAGGATTTGAAACCGTGCTCTTTAGGCAATGCTATACTGCCATCCCAGTGTTTGGGCATAGGCAATGAATGAACAAAAGGCATGACAAATGAGCTCAATTACAGCAGGTATTACTCCCGAATATGTGAACAAAGCATACTTTTCTACTCTCCCACCCTCCCTTGGCAACAAGTATGATGTAAGTATAAAACCTCAGGCTTAATATGATATGAATAACTGTGAAGTCAAGCAGAGCTTCATTCCAATTCAGGCTTGCGTATTTTTAGCTGTGTGACCTTGGTCAAGATATATAACCTTGCGAAGCCTCAGTTGCTCCTTTGGAAACCAGGAATAATGAGCACATTCACTTATTACAGTTGATGTGGGGATTTTATGATGGTATGCAAGTCAGGTGCTTAGCAGAATGCCCAACATTATAGATAGATGTTTATTCATTGGTAGTTATCATTGTTATCATGCGGAGTTACAAAGAGCTGGATGTGAATCCTGGTTCGGTCCCTTATTAACTGTGCCTTAGGAGGAAGATTCCCACTTCTGTAAAATGAGCATCACAATATCTCATTGTCATGAGGAATTTTTTAGAGGTTGTATGGCAGTGGTTCTCAAATGTCACCAAACATATTTGGTAATGTCTGGAGATATTTCAGTGGCCATGACTGAGGGAGGATGCTACTGGCATTTAGTGGGTAGAGGGTAGGGATGTTACTAAAGCAATTTATAATGCACAGGATAGCCCCCACAGCAGAGAATTTTGTGGCCTTAAATCTTAACAACTTCAAGGTTGATAATCCCTATTGTATGGGCACTTCACAAAAGATCTAGTGTCCAATAAACGCTAGCTATTATTGGTTCCTATCTCTTTGAGCTTCCATCTCAATCTGTGTGTTATTACTAAGAGCCTTTTCAGATTTAACATCTTCTGATTAAACATAATGTGAAACTTAGCTAGGACTACATATAGGAGAAAGTAGGACATGAACATTATTTCTGAGTGTTCTTATCAAGACCAGTTGAAAACAATAACCTATTCTGGTAAAATGGAAAATTCATTTCTTTTTGTTATTTGAAGTTCTGTAGAAATCTTACTTTAACTTTGCAATTGAAAGTAGGCCTTATAAAAGCTAGTTTTCCCCCATTTTATATTAAAAGAACAACTCTAAAGATAAACTATTTGTGCTGTCATCTCATCCTTATTTCCAGGGATATTTATAAAATTCAAGATTTTCTGAGAAAGGAAATGTCCATTTATTACTGACCTTCTTGTTCTGAAAAGTTATGGTTATGGGCATATTTTTCTACTTGTGTTTTAAAAGTTAAAATAATTTTGAGTCAAGATGGCAGTGTAGATAAATATGGTACACAAATCCTTCCACAACCATATCAAAATCACAACTAAACTACAGACCAACCATCATTCAAAATCACCTGAAATCTAGCTGCACAGAGGTCCTATAACTAAGGATATAAGGAAGAAGCTACATTGGGACTGGTAGGAGGGGCAGAGACATAGAAAGAGCTGGCTCCACACCCATGTGTGGTGGATAAAAACTGGGACGGCCCTGGCTGGTGTGGCTCAGTGGATTGAGTGGGAGCCTGTGAACCAAAAAGTCAATGGTTCAGTTCCCAGTCAGGGCACATGCCTGGGTTGTGGGCTAGGTACCCAGTAGGGGGCATGTGAGAGGCAACCAATTGATGTGCAATGTGCAATTTCTCACACTTCAATGTTTCTCTCCCTCTCTTTCTCTCTCCCTTCCCCTCTTTCTAAAAATAAATAAATAAAATCTTTAAAAATTTTATTAAAAAAATTGGGAGGGATGTCTTGGCTGTGGACCCCCTGAGGAGTGAGGAGTCCCAGCCCCACGCCAGGATCCCCAGTCCAGGATCCCAGAAAGAGAAATCTCTATAACTTCTGGCTGCAAAAACTAGTGGGGGCTGTGGTTGGGTGAGACAGAAGGCTTCTGGAGTCCCATGCAGTTCCTCTTAAAGGCACAATGCACAGACTTAATTGGACTCTCTCCCTCTAGGCTCTAGTGCTAGGGCAGCAGCTCAAAAAGCACTGGGGACATACAAGGAGGAATTGAAGTGTGTGGTATCAGGGTGAGGGCTGGAGGGGCAGTTTTCTGCCAGACAGAAGTGTTGTCAGAGGCCCTTTCACCACAGAGCTGATAGGCAAGCACCATATCTGAGTCTCCATCCACCTGGCTAACACTATTTACCCTGCTCTGGTGATTCCCTAAGACCCTGTGCAATTCAGCTTTCAGGCTTACCTAAGCTGTCTCCAGTGGCTTTCCGTATGAACATTCTATCTTGGCTCATGCTTCAGACTTTCCTAAAATCTCTCGAACAAACAGCATCTGGCTTTGGCATGTCCAGGACTCTTTGCTAAGTGATCCCAGGGCTGGCACTAGTGGTAACCGGCCTTGGTTCATAGCTTTGTCTCTCCTGGGCACCGCCAAACCCAGCACAAGTAGCAGCCATTTGCAGATCACTCTGTAGCTCATGCCAGGTGGCCCCAGGCAGAACACAGGCAGCGGCTGACATCGACCTGCACCTCCCGGAAGGGTAGTGCACCCAGTGGGCAGTTTCAGACTACATCAAAAAACCACCCAACACTTCATATTCAAGGGGCAGACTCAGTGGTCATCAGAGCCTTACTTGAATAAGTCCTGCTCTGTGGGGTGGGCCTCTGCATAGCTAATCCTTCATGGTGCTTGCAGCAAGTCTGTGCAGCTTAATGACTTGGGGGTAAATCCCTCCTACTGGCATGCCAACAGCAATCAATTCTCTACCACAACAGAAGGGTATACACAGCCTACATGTTGAGCACAGCTGGAGTGCACAGCTTGGGTTATCAGGGAGGCTGTGCTACTGGACCTACAGAATACCTGCTATATAAGGACATTTTGCCAATAATTTGAGACAGCAGCTAAATCTAATACATAGAAACAAACAGAGTGGGGCTGCCAAAATGAAGAGACAAAGAAATAAGTCCCAGATAAACAGAGAAAAGAATAAAACTCCAGAGAAAGAACAAGCAAAAATAGAGACAAGCAATCTACTAGATGCAGACTTTAAAACATTGGTTATAAGGATGCTCAATGAAATTAGGGGAAGAGTAGAAGAACTTAGTGAGAACATCAACGAAGAGATAGGTAACATAAAATGGAACTAGAAAACATAAAAAAAGTCAGAAACAAAGACTACATTAACTGAAATGAAGAATACATTACAGGAAATCAACAGTAGAGTAGATAAAGCAAAAAAATCAAATCAGAGATTTGGAAGATAAGGAAGCAGAAAACACCCAATCAGAATGGTAAAATAAAATAAAATGAAGATGGTATAAGGAGCCTTTGAGACAACTTCAAGTGTACCAACATTCATATCATGGGGGTGCCAGAAGGAGAAGAGAGAGAGCAAGGAATTGAAAACCTATGTGAAAAAGTAATGATAGTAAACTTCCCTAACCTCATGATGGAAATAGACATACAAGTCCAGGAAGAGCAGAGAGTTCCAATAAGATAACCTCAAAGAGGCCCACACCAAGACACATCATAACTAAAATGGCAAAGATTAAAGACAAAGAGAGAATCTTAAAAGCAACAACAACCAAAAAAAGCAGTTAGTCACCTATGAGGGAGCTCCCATGAGACTGTCAGCTGATTTCTCAACAGATATTGCAGACCAGAAGGGATTGGCAAGAAATATTCAAAGTGATGGAAAGCAAGGACCTGCAACGAAGATTGCTCTACCCAGCAAAGGTATTATTTAGAATTAAAGGACAGATAAAGAATTTCCCAGACAAGTGAAAGAAAGGAGTTTATCACCACCAAACCAGTATTACATAAAATGTTAAAGGATCTTCTAGAAGAAGAAGAAGAAATAATCAGAAATATGAATAATAAGTGGCAATAAATACATATCTGTCAATGATTGAATTTAAGAACAAAATAAATGAACAAGCAGAACAGAAACAGACTCATAGATACAGAGAACTTTATGATGATTGCTGATGGGAGGGGGTGTTGGGAGATGGGTGAAAAAGGTGAAGGGATTAAGAAGTACAAATTGGTAGTTACAGAATAGTCATGGGTATGTGAAGTACATCATAGGGAATATAGTGAATAATATTCTAATAAGTATGTATGGTGTCAAATGTGTACTAGACTTATTGAGATGACCACTTAGTAAGTTATATAATATCTAACTACTGGGTTGTACTTCTGAAACTAATATAAAATTGTATGTCAACTGTAATTGAAAAATAAAAAATTATAAAAATAAAACAATTAAAATGGACATATCAGGTTATCTTTTCCCTGGAGATCAGTCTTTTAAAGCCTACACACATGCACACACACATACATACCTATACACATTCACATACACATACACATACATATACGTGTGTGTGTATGCAACGCTTAATCACTGTGTAAAACTTGCAGAGTCTAAAAAATATTAGGAGAGGGAGAAGAAGAAAACAGGTAAAATCTCATTGCTCAAATATACCCAAATACAGTAATATTAATATTTTGGCATATTTCTTCCTAATGTTTTTTCTCTAAGCATTTCTTTACATGGTTGAAATGATACTATATAAAGAAGTTTTATCTTTTTCCATTTTACATCACAACATAAAAATTTCTCCATGCTATAAAAATACTTTCTAAATATTTCTAGGGCTGCAGAATATTTCATTAGATTAAAATATACTTTTAAAATTTATACTCAACTCTAAAAATATTTTATTACATAGTAAATTAGTTGCAAAATGTCAAAAATACAGAAATATACAAAATAAAAATTAAAAACTAACCTCTCAGCCCTCCTCAAATTTGTTTCGAGTTGTAACTATTTTTAACAATTCCACATGATGTACCTTCCAATGTGGTTTTGTGGTAATCAATAATGTTGTTTGCCAAATATTTCCAGTTTGCCATCTTCCAGACACATGATATGATTGCAATTGACAGCAAATTTATTTATTTATTTTTTGGTTAGACCATATGACTACTTCTGGCCAAAGAGTTGTGAGTATTTAATTGCTGCTGTAAGACCCGTCAGGGCTTTTATTCCTTCCATCATGACAACTGGTAATGCTCTAGTCAGTAGCTGCTTCATCAGCCAAGTTCCAGAGAGAAGGTGACACAGTGCCAAGTTCCCAGACTACTCATGATGGACAAATAGAGTAAGTGAGAAATAAAAGATCGTTTTATTTATGGTCTGTCTATTTTAGCAGTACAACCTATCCTATCCTTACTAATAGAGTAGTATCTGTGTGTGTGTATGTGTATATATATACACACTTATATATAATATATATCTTATATGTATAAGATATTTACATCATGATAAGATATAAATATATATTACAAATATAAGTTATATATAAGTGTTTGGAACATATATTCATATATAAACACATTTATAATATATATCTTATATATAAGATATTTACATCATGATAAGATATAAATACATATTACAAATATAAGTTATATATAAGTATTTGAGACATATATTCATCTATATAAACACTTATATATTATATATCTCATATATAAGATATTTATATCATGATAAGATATAAATACATATTACAAATATAAGTGTTATATATAAGTGTTTGGGACATACATTCATATATATAAACACATATATGATATATCTTATATATAAGATATTTACATCATGATAAGATATAAATACATATTACAAATGTAAGTTATATATAAGTGTTTGAGACATTTATTCGTGTGTGTGTATATATATATAAACACTTACATAACACATATGCTGACACACAAACACAAATCAACCATAATGTCTACATTCTTTTGTAACTTTTTTTGCTAAAAAATGTAATTATTACCCAAAAGTTTTTTATTGAGCACCTACTATGTCTTGGTACTCTTCTAGATATTGACACAGTATTAATAAATATTTCAATAAAACAAAAAAGCACCTATTCTCAATGAAATTTATTTACATGGATTTTTTTCATGTTTGTACATACATGTTTACTTATTGTTCTACAGATGCCTATCATGTGGATGTATCACAACCTATTTAACCACACTTCTATTTATGTATATTTAGGCTATTCCTAATTTGTCTCTTGTTGAAATACAAGGTTATAGAAAATACCAACATAGACATATTTGGAGCCCTGTGTATCAAAAGTGCGTTTGTGGATACATCCTAGTTTACTTAAACATTTTTCTGTTATTACACACATGAAACATTTCTAGTTTTTTCTATTATCCATGAACTGGTTTATAGTTAACATCTATTTGTTTGAAGCTTTTGGAGTAGTTGGGGATTATTTCTTTATAATAGTGACTCCAAAATATTGCTACTGGGTCAAAGGGTTCAGGCATTTTTAAGGCTGTTGGCATGACTGTCTTTTATAGATTTTCCACTCCATCGGGGATTGTTCTGGCATCTCTGGTTGTTTTACACACAGGGAGTAAGGGGATCTGAATTGTCCGCCATCAACTATTCTTCCTCAAGGCCATCTGAGGAACCGAGAAAAATCCCACCAGGTATTAAAAGCTCAGTTAATACTGGTGCAGAGACTAACGTTTCATTAGTAGTTAGCATTTTGTTTTATTTTCTTTAGTTTTCTTTTCTAGATATTGATGTATTTCTTTGCTTTTAAAAGAAACAATGATCACTTTGCATATATAACTTCACTTCTGAATGGGCCTTGAGTCTGGTAGGGCATACCTACTGGGCTTCTCTGGTGAGTTCGATTTCCTACTCTCCAAGAAAATCATTTCATACCTTCTTTCCTCATTTTCCCACTCCACTTCCCCCCCTCCCCACCTCCTTCCAGGGATAGAGACAGACTGTGATACCCACAGAAGAGGCCTGTTATCTTGTGTGTTACATCCCATTCCCTCTCACCTGCTTGGTAATTAGTTCTCCCTCTTGCTGCTGCTATCCAGCATGCAATGGTGAATAGATTTGTTTTAGCAGAAGTTTACCCACTCAAGTGGCTGTTATTTCTCTTTGGAATGGGAATAAACAGAGATACAAAGGGGAACATCTTGTCAAATTTTCTAACCAAATCAGGACTCCTCTGAAGTGATGGGAGTACAGCTGTCTTATCCTGAAGGGTTTGCTTGTGGGACAGACCAGCTGCCGCTCACATTGCGGAATACCCCACACAAGCTGTGAATTTTTAACTGCTCATGGTTATTCTATTTCCAGACCCAGAGTTGTTGGTATGACATTTAGGATCCCTATCTTGCATGTAATCAGCAAAGCAGATTAACTGAAAAACTGAAATGCTATTGTCCCACTTTTTATGCAGTACTGTTGTAGGCTTTCTAAGTTAAACAAATGCAGAACTCCAAGTTCGGCTGATGTACAGGAAGAGTGTCTCTTGTTTGGGATATATATTCATTTGTTCTACAAATATTTATTGCATGTCTACTGTGTGCCAAGCACTGCTTCAGGGCCTTGGAATATATACATGAATAAAACAAAGATATCTGTCCTTGTGGAGCTACATTCTGGCACGGGAATTCAGACATTTCATGTAATAGATGATACAGTGGGATAGGGGACAATATTTATGCTATGGAAAAAAGACAAAGTAGAACAGGGCAAGAGGGACCAAGCACTCAAGGGTAGAAGAGAAGGCAGTTTGCATAATTAAATAGGGTGGTCAGAGTAGCCCTCATTGAAAAGGTAAAATTTCAGCAAAAATCCAAAGTATATGAGGGAGTTAGCTGAGTAGATACTTGGAGGAAAAGTGTCACAGCAGAGAGAAGACCTAGCAGGGGTGTCCAACCCACAGCCCAGGATGGCTAGGAATGCAGCCCAACACAAAATTGTAAATTTACTTAAAACCTTTTGTTTGCTAATCAGTTTTTGTTAGTGTTTGCGTATTTAATCTGTGACCCAAGACAGCTCTTCTTCTTCCAGTGTGGCCCAGAGATGCCAACAGTTTGGACACCCCTAAGTCCTAGGGCAGAGGCTTTAAGGGGGTAGAAGGGGTTCTTGGACCAGCAAGGAGCAGCAAGGACATCAGTGATCCAGAGCAGGTGAACAAGAGGAGAACAGTAGGACAAGCAGTCAGAGAGGTGATAGGAGCATATCACATACCTTTTATGTCATTGTAAGCACTTTGGCTTTACTTTGAGTGAAATGGGGAGCCGCTGCAAGATTTTACACATAGATGTGACATGTTGCAACTTACATTTTTAAGGAATCTGCTGAGTTGAGAATTGATTAGATGGGAGGAGTGAAGCTGGGAGTCCTCTTAAGAGGTTACTGCAATAATCCAGTTGAATTGATAATGTCTTGAAAAAGGATGTGAAAAGAGATAGAAGTGGTTGGACTCTGAATATATTTTGAGAATAGAGTCAGTATGATTTCTGAGAGCTTGAATGCCAAGAGAAGGCAAGAATATTTCTGATATTTTATCCCAAGCTACTGGAAGGATGCATTTGTTAGGGCATGACTTGGAAACAATGGTGGGAGAAAGTTTTCTGGGGAAAGATCAAGATTCAGTTTGGGCCATGCTGAGTTTGAGATGTCTGCCAGACATCCAAGTAGAAGTGTTAATAGGCAGCTGAATAGATGAATATGGAATACAGGAGAGGTCTGGGTTTGATATCTACAAAGTGCTCGACCTTTTTATTCTATTTTTTTTTTGTGAGTCAAAATTTGTTAGGGCTTTTTTGGGGGGTTGCTTTATAAGTACTTCCACGTATCCATCATCAACAATAATTGATATTCCAAGTGCTGAACACAAGACTGATAATGATTCTCAAACACCTTTGATTCATCAGAAATAACATAATTAAGGAGGACCTTGTTTTTCACTTCATATTTGACAGTGGATGATCTCTTCATGGCATGTATGGTGGCATCAAGAACATTTAATTCTTCAGTCTCTCTTCAGTTCTGTCAGCACAGAGAAGAGAATGTGGCATGAGTAAAATAGTTTTAGAGCCAAACAGACCTGAGCTAGATTCATCATGCTGGAACTTTTCTGCTGTGAAGAGTAATTAAATTTTTCTGAATCCCCAAATCTCCACTATAAAAGGTGGATAACTCCTGTGTTGGAGGGATATCAGGGAAATGCTATACCTGGTCTTTACAATGATTGGTTTGCCCATAAGGTGAATGCTCAGTAAATCTTTTTATTCCCTCTTTCTTTCCCCTGCCAGCTGTTCACAGAACACCTAGTACATAGTAGGTGTTCAATAAATGCCTACTGATTTCATCACGGAGACTACCCTCCCCTCAGAGGGGCACTCATTTCACTCCTCACTCTTCTGCTGTATATTTGATTGTTTCCATAGTGCAAGCACTGTGGCATTGTTACGGAAAATAACCCGGAAAATAATGACTCTGGCGCGATTCAGGGTAACGGAGTGAGGCTTTATTACACACATGGACCCAGAGGAGGCAGTCTCCAAATTCTGGGCCCCGAACCTTGGATGAGCAGGGCTTTTATTGCTCTCCGGACACCCTATCCTAAGTGGCAGAAGTAGGAGGTACAGAAGCCGATGCGAAAATAACTCTAGCCTTGAGGTATCCTTATTGGAAGCTGGGTGCATAGAAGCCAAAGCAGAAATTATGACTACCTAACCAAAACCAGACGGTTTGGTGGTTTCTAAGTAATTTAAACAAAACTCTTTCCCAGTTCCCGGTTCCTCTTCTGGGTCACCTTGTCCTAGTTGACTTTTCTTCTACAGCATTACATGATATGTTTCTCTGTTTACTGTCTGACTCCCTCATGAAATGTAAGCTCCAAGGAGATAAGAACTGGCATTTATTCAATCACTACATCTCTAGTGCCTAGGACTGTGTGTGGTACATTGCAGGAGCTCAATAAATATTTATGGAATGAATTAGGAAATACATGAAGGCTGTAAGCAAACAAACCGACTCTATTATTTTATATTCAAAGAGAAACTTCAAAGATCACTTTGAAAAATCTGCTGCCTAAGCACAGCTCAGAGAATGGAGGAGGGAGGAGGCAACAAAGACCAGGCACTGACTCTCCCTACAAATCCTCTCTGTATGTTTTTCCATTGCTTTGAATTGTTTATTAATATACAACAGAAGCCATTTCCTTATTTAGATGGTTCCACTAGGAATTCCACACCATCGCTCCTGCTTCCTAAAGTAGATGAAAAAAAGTCAGCTTTCCAGATTTTATACTTGGATTTCAGAAACTAAATTACCTTACTACTTCTGGTGAGACCTTACCATTGCCTATTCCTGTCTGTGTGCTCCAGGCACTGTGAGGCAGATAACATCAGCCTGTTGAAGATCCAAACAATTTGCAGCTGGCTGGGGCCGGGCCACAGGGCCACAGCGGGGTGGGTGGCAAAATTCTCTCAGCATCCATAGCAGCCCAGGGTTGACAGTAGACGGCGAACCAAGATTTTCAGGTTCTTTCCATAGACCATTGGTTCTCTCCTGTCTGTAGAGAGAGAACTCTTCTTAATCCTATCTGGAAGTAACAAAGACTTGAAAACTACTTTCCTAAACATTGGAATAAGATAAAAATCACTGAGGATCCATAGGTTTTCATTGAAGTGAAAAACAGAAGGGAGTGGGTGAGTGGGGAGGAGTCATCATATAAACAAGGCAGGTTCCTACTGCCTATAAAGTTGGATATCCAGATAAAAGCCAAAATATGCCTGGAAATGGTTTTCCTGTGCTTCTTTGAAGCCCAAATGTGAATTGAAGCCTTGTAACTAACCTGATTGCTGCAAGGCCATAGAGTGAAGAGAAAGCATTGTTCCTCTGGCAGGAAATTTTGGAGTTTCCTTTCTACTTGTTACCAAGATTTAACCCTACACAACGAACATCCTTTCATGGAAACAATGAAATTGGTTTATTTTAAATATATTAAATAGTGTAAAATATTCATTCAACTCTGGCAGCATTTCTAGATCTATTTTTGTAAATAGCAAAACACAGTCTCTCTCCGTCCCCAAAATACGATTTTTTCAAAAAGCAGTAGGGCCTTGGCTGGGTGGCTCTATCAGAGCATCATCCCAAGCACCGAAAGGTTATGGATGTGATTCCCAGACAGGGTGCATACGGGAGGCAAAAGACCAATGTTTCTCTCCCACATGGATGTTTCTCCGCAACCTCCTGCCCCTCCCCCCCTCTCTGAATTCAATAAACATATCCTCTGGTGAAGATTTTTTTTTTTTTGAGAACTTTTTTAAAACAAGATTTTATTTATTTATTTTTAGAAAGAGGGGAAGGGAGGAAGAAGAGAGGGAGAGAAACATCAATGTGCAGTTGCCTCTCACATGCCAGGTACTGGGGACCTGGCCTGCAACCCCGGCATGTACCCTGACTGAATATTGAACCAGTGACCCTAAGGTTCATTGGCCAGCACTCAATCCACTGAGCCACACCAGCCGGGGCCTCTGGTAAAGATTTAAAATAAAAAAAAAAATCAGTAGAGCTCCAAAGTCAAGATTTTGGGAGAAGTCAGTCTAACCTCACTGCGGTTGCCAGTCCTTCGTCCTAAAGCAAACCTGGCTTTCCTGTACCTCAGCGCCCTGCCTGCTTATAGGTTCTAGTGCTTGGATGCAGGAGACAGAAGAAGTAGGATCCGCCCCAACTCTAACCGCGTAGTTCTTAACTTTTCTCATAGTGGAGGCATGCAGTTACTGACTCCATTACTGTCCCTGAGGAATGGATTAATAATGAAGTCAAGTAATTATTTAGTTTTACTTTATTTTTACAGAAAAATATTATTGAAGGTTTTTGAAGTGAGAAATCATGATCATCACATAATCATAATCCCTCAGAATATAGTTTCTCAGGTTGAACCTCTGCTAGATGTTCATAGTTGGTGGGACAGGTGTTCAGCGTTCTGAAAAAATCTCGATGCAGCCTACCCTTCTCTGTTCTGGACTCCCAGACTGCCCCTATTAGGTCTACACAGGCTTCCTGCCCCAGAAACTAGACATCCAGGGTCTTTGCTGCTATTTGTCATCACACAGGGTGGATGATCCAACGATAAGTCAGGGGACTATGGTACAGTCAGAATTTGGGGCAACTACTCACCTCTCTGCTTGCTGCTACTTCAAGGTTGGCCAGGCCCTGGTCACCCTCCCATGCCTTCAGCCCAACCTTGCCCACACTTCCTAAGAAACAGCAGGCCTGCCGTGATCTCTGGACTATGACTGGACATCTCTACTGGTTGGCTTCTCTCTATGGAGAGTCTCAAGCCTCCCAAGGATCAGACCTATAACTGTTGAGAAGAAAATAAAATTGTTGCTGAAATATCAGCAAACTAGAAGGGAAGGAAGGTAGGAAGGAAGGAAGGAAGGAAGGAAGGAAGGAAGGAAGGAAGGAAGGAAGGAAGGAAGGAAGGAAGGAAGGAAGGAAAAGAGACAGAGAGAGAGAAAGAAAGAAAGAAAGAAAAAGAAAGAAAAGAAAGAAAGAAAGAAAGAAAGAAAGAAAGAAAGAGAAAGAAAGAAAGAAAGAAAGAAAGAAAGAAAGAAAGAAAGAAAGAAAGAAAGAAAGAAAGAAAGAAAGAAAAAGAAAGAAAGAAAGAAAAGATCGATCTGCTGCCTGGAAGAAGACAGACCTGACATTATTTTCAGCACTAAGGTTTACAAATTAATTGATTTTTCTGACTCACTTAGAGTGGATTTAAGCCATTTATCTGAAAGCACCACAATATATTCTTTGAATTACTCTCACAATGAGACACAAAAGCTGAAATAATGAGTTAAACATTAGTTTAGCCATTTCTATTAACCCCTTGCATATATTGCCTCTCAGCATCACCTCTGCAGTGCCAGTTTCAATGCACATTTGGTTCTTCTGGGGACCAATTTGATGAGTCTTTCCTGCAGACCTGCCCTTTGGTGACATTACCTACTTTCAGATCAGGAGCCTTTGTCAGAGGACTGCCAGATCTTCCAAATAAAGCTGCTGCCTCGCCCCAGCCCTGGTGTGCCACCCACCCCCGCAGTAGCAATATTTAATAACACAGAGAATACAAAGCCTGGCTGGATGAGTCACTGTTGTGAGTGACCAGCCAAATTGAAATCTCCTTTTTAACAAAAAGGCCTTGAAATGCAGGCATAAAACACACTCCTTTAATTTCCAGTTTTAATGAGCGTACTGTGCATTTCCAGGGCCAACACCTGCATTCTTTTTCTTCCTGTTGGATTTCATAGAACACCTTTGAATCTGAGTTAGGTTCAAAGTTCTTTCTTAACCAAGTGTTCTGCAAACTTGGAGCATTTGCATACCATCTTCTCTCATTTTCTTTGCCCTGTCTTCATACCACCTGTATTATTATTTTCTTCCTATTTTACTGTAATCACATTTTCTTGCTTAAATACTTTTGTTTAAAAGAAAAAAATTATCTTGCTCTTCATGATTCTGTTAAACCAGTATCTCCTGCCACAAATAGACGTGTAAAATCAGGGTGGGGGAAACCAAATAATATCAATATTTATTAGGTCTGCTGTTCGCTGAGGACTCTGAGCTTGGATTTTTCTTTTTTTTTTCAGAATCCTGTCTTGTTCCTCATCGTGTTGAGCTTGGATTTTTGATGCCTCTGATAAAAAAGGAGAGTAGAAAATGTTAACTGTTGAAGAAATATTGACTGCAGATGAAGACATTCTCTTTGAAGCCATGAAGTGAATTGAAAGGGAGTACAGAAGAGGAAGCTCTTTTTTGGACAGAAAATCTAACAAGATGTATTAATAAGACTTTGCAACCCTCTAGGGTAGTGTGTAGCATTGTAAGAAGCAAGTAGTGTTGTGGTTAGGAGTTTAGGCTCAGGGTCCTATCAGAAGTGAATGGACCTTCAATTTATTCTATATTGGACAGCAGTCTTAAACTCTTGGAACCTACATTTCTTTGGTTGAAAAATGAGGTAATGAGAGTATGATACTTGTATCACAGAGCTTGTAAGGGGATTGTATGAAATATTTCAGGCAAAGCACTTAGCATACTACATGTCATTTAAGTGCTCAATAATTCTTCGTCTCATATTCTTTATCGTCTTTTTATTATCATCATCAAAGTGGGTTGAATTGTATGTTCCAAAATGATATATTCAAGTCCTAACCCCTGGTACCTATAAGTGTGGCCTTATTTGGAAATGAGGTCTTTGCAGATGTAATTGAGTTAAGATGAGATCATCCAGGATTGAGTTGGCCCTAATCCATTGATTTGTGTCTTTAGAAGAGGGATATTTTGAGACAGAGACTCAGAGGAAATGCACGGGGAAGAGGGTGTCTGAAGATGGAGTTCTGCTGTTGTAAGCCAAGCATTGTCAGCAACTACTAAAAGCTGCAAGAGGCAAGGAAGAGTTCTTCTTTAGAGCCTTCAGAGAGAAAATATGGCCTTGAAAATACCTTGATTTTAGGCTTCTAGCCTCCAGAACTGTGAAAGAACACAGCTCTTTTGTTTTAAGCCATCCAGTTGATGGTAATTTGTTGTCATAAACCTAAGAAACTCACGAGAATTTGGTACTGGGAAGTGGAGTAATGCTAAAACAACATTGTAGTGACTTTGAAATTGGGAAATGGGTAGAGGCTGGAAGAAATTTGAGGTACTTGATAAAGGGCCTAGATTGCATTGAAGAGACTCTTCATAGAAATGTGGATGCTAAAAAAGATAATGTTGAACACTGGGAAGGAAGTGAAGACAATGGTAATGAAAGGTTCTATTGTCTTAGAGAATACATACGTTGTCATGAACTGCACATTAAAGGTGCCTCTGGTGAGGCCTCAGAAAGATATGAGGAAACCAATAAAATTATTGGACACTGGAAGGAAGGTGATCATTATAAAGAGGCAGAAAAACTTGTCTGAATTGTGTTCTAATGTTGGGTGAAAAGTAGAATTTACAAATGATGAACTTGAAATTTAGCTAAAGAAAGTTCCAAACAATGTGCTGCAGGTGTGTCCCGATTTCTCCTTGCTGTTTATAGTAAAATGCAAGACAAAAGAGATAAGTTGAGGAAGAAACTATCAAGCAAAAGGGAAAAAGAATGTGATAATGTAGCAAATTCACAGCCAATCTATCTATAATGGTTAGCATCTAAAAGATGCTAAAATATGCTCTTGAGAGAATGCCAAGAGTGTGGATCGAAAACCATTTGCTAAAGAGATTGGATGTGCAACTAATGCATACAATCAGTTTTCTCAGCAGAAACTAGGAATAGAGACGGGGTTACCCAGCTCTGCAGAGAAGCTTCTTTTCTGATGATGTGCAACCCATGAATCACACAGGAGACCAACAAGGTTTTTGAGACTGTTGTACCAGTACAACACTGCCATCCTGGACTAAATGGGGCAGAGGCACATAAAAAAGCTATTAAACTTCTAAAATTCCACAGGCATGACACAAGCTGTTGGAGGCATTCAGCTGCCAACATGTGTTATTCTTAAAAGACAGGAGGAGGAGGAGGAGGAGGAGGAGAATTATTATTATTATTCCAAAAGCAGCCCTGAGATTGCAGGGGGATTATTTTCAGGTCTTGAGACCTAATGGAATTTTCCCAGCTGGGTTTCAAACTTGCTGGTGACAAATGATGCCATTATTCCCTATTTTCTTCCTATGGGAACGAGAATGGGAATATCTATTCCAGGTTTTTCCCACCATTGTATGTTAGCTACAAGTAAATTGTTTTCTAGGTTCACAGGTCCACATATGGAGAGGATTTTTGCCCCAGGATAGATCATACCCCAAATCTCACTTATACTTGATTTAAATAATAAGTTTTGGGAGGTCTTGAGTTGATATTTGTATGAGCTTTTTCACTTAGAATTGACCCTGGAATAGAGTGAGTATATTTTGCACACAGGAAGTATGTGAATTTTTGAGGGGCCAATGATACATTGTAGTGAGTTGAATTGAATCACCAAAAACCAGATTCAAGTCCTAACTCCCAGTACCTTTGAATGTGTATTCATTCAGAAATAGGGTCTTTCTAGATGTGATCAAGTTTAAATAAGATCATACTTGATTGAGGTGAGCCCTAATCCCTTGACTAGTGTCTTTAAAGGAAAAAAGGGAGATTTGGAAACACAGACACAGAGGAATAACACTGGAAAAAGGCTGTGTGAAGTCAGAGACCGTGATTGGAATTATGTTGCCACAAGCTAAGGAATACCAGGATTGCCAGTAATCACTAAGAAACTAAGTGGCAAGGAAGGATGCTTCCCTAGAACCTGCAGAGAAATTGTGGCCCCTCTGACACCTTGATTTCAGGCTTCTAGCATCTGGCACTATGATACAATAAATTTGTGTTTTCTTAAAATTTTTATCCACACCCAAGGATATTTTCTCCTTGCTCTTTTTAAAAAGATTTCATTTATTCATTTTTAGAGAGAGAGGGGAAGGGAGGAAGAAAGAAAGGGAGAGAAACATCAATGTGAGAAACATTGATTGGTTGAATTTTGCATGTGCCCCAACCAGGGACTGAACCTGCAACCCAGGCATGTGCCCTGACAGGGAATTGAACCAGCGACCTGTCACTTTGGGGAATGATGTCCAACCAACTAAGCCACGCTGGTCAGGGTATCATTGCTATTTTTTCAGAGAGAGGGAGAGAGGAAGAGAGAGAGACACACACACATCAATGTGGAAGGGAAACACGAATTGGCTGCCTTCTCAAATGCACACGAACCAGAAATTAAACCCATGGCCTTAGGTCTGTGGAATGACGTTCCAACTAACTGAGCCTCAATGGCCAACTCCCACCCCTAGTTTGTGGTAATTTGTTATGCAGCTCTAGGAAACTAATACAATTGCCATAATTATCTAATCAATTTTGTATTCCCAGTATCTCAGTGTCTACTATGTTATCACTTAAAGCACTCCATGAAATTCTACAGAAAGTCCATTTAGCTTTCCTTGCCTTGTGTTTTCAAACTTGTTTGACTAGGAACCGGTATTTGAATGCAGCAAGAAGAACTAGCATTTGGGAAATACTAACTTTATCTCATTTCCAATAAAGAACAAGTGAGATTATTTAATTTTCTCTAAACCATAGAGTGAAAAGAACACCATATTTAGAATTATAACTCACCTCTCTCTACTACTCCATCTTAATAACAACAAAAATAATAATAATTGAACCGTGGAATTTTAATTGTCAGGACTTAAGAGCTCTCCTAGCCCAAATCCTTCTTCAGAAAACAGAGGCCCAAAGAGAAGTGAGTTTTCAAAGTCACAAAGCAACCTGCTGTATTTTTCCTACATGAGCAAAATGTACACCCAAATCACCCAGCAATCAGTGTAAAATAATAGATGATGCTGCCCCTAGTGTCAGAACTCTGCAATACCAACCATCACAGCACACATTTTTAAATTTCCTTAACAACAGTCACAGGCCACAAAGCTTATCAGAAGTAAAATAAGGTTAATTATTAGATTTAAGTTTATGACTACTCTTTTTCTGTGTATGGAAAATTAATCATTGATACCAAAATATTTCTCTTAGCCGACTTTATATATTTTTTCTGTGTTAGTAAAATATTGCATACCTAAAGCTAATAGTTTCCTGTTGGATTTTAATACATAGTAAAATATACTTAAATCAACCAAAAGTAATGTGTTTTCTCCACTTCAAATTACTGTAAAATCACTTTCAATAGATGTACAATCAGCCCTGGCTGGCATAGCTCAGTGGATTAAGCGCAGGCCTGCAAACCAAAGGATCACAGTTCGATTCCCAGTCAGGGCACATGCCTGGGTTGCAGGCCAGTTCCCAGCAGGGGACACACAAGAGGCAACATGTTGATATTTCTCTCCCGATCTCCTTCCCTTCTCCTCTAAAGATAAATAAATAGATAAAAATTATAAAAAATACATGTGCAATCAAAAATATTTATATTTCCCCTAAAAATGTAACATGAAATGGGATATATATCTTATCACCCAGACAGCTTATGTACCAGCAAAAATGGTAATGAAAAAGAAAAACTTTTTAAAAATATATGTCTCCATAGGGAATCTTTGTTTTCTTTTAAATCATCTTGTCCTTAACTTACTAGTCAATGCATATATAGAATTTTACCAAAAAGGTGATGGGCAAACAGGCTATTTAACACCTCCTCCCCTGACTCAGAGGAGGAGTTAATTCAGATATACACGCATCTGATCTACTCTCTCTCTTTTTTTTATGTGATCTACTTTTTGAGGACTGCAGAAATAGAACAGTTCTGAGGAGTTGCGTTTCTGGAAAGGTCACAAAGTGCTCATTGTCTCAGGTTCTTCAATCGGAGACAAGGTTAACCAAGACTAATTGATCACGTACTGGGCAAATAACTTCAGAAATGAGCACAGCCCTGAGCTGGCCCTTGTCGTGACCTCAGAAATGTAATAACAATGTTATTGGGCCAAAGGGAAGAAAAGAACCCAGCTCATGTAGATGCTGCCTCGTGTATCTTTCTCTGAGGAGAGGAAAGTTGAAAGAGACCAAAAATTTTACGCCAGACAATTGTTTTAAATACTTCATCTTTTTAAATCCTAAAAGTCAGCACATGTGAAAAAAACACCAATCCTGTTTTGCAAATGAGGAACTGAAAGCTCAACGAGGCTTATTTGTCCTTGATGTTATGTTGTCAACTAGCATTTATTGAGTATTCACTATCTTCCAGGATCTGTAGAATTTGTTTATATGTATTTTTTTAATCTTCAAAATTTATGTGGCAAAATTTATCCATATTTCTCAAAGGAGGAAATTGAGACTAGAAAATGAGGATACTTTTATAGTATTAGAGGACTGTAAACACTTAGAGGTTTCCTGGGACCAACTAAGGAATAAGAGACAGGAGTCAGAAATGTGGAAATCAAAGCACCATGTGGAAAACCAGAGACCACATGGGTGGATGAAGGACTCCTCTCAACATCTCATATGCCCAAGGTCACAGCGCATACATAGAGAAGATAGGATTTGAACTCTGATCTGAGTGGCTCCAAAGCCTGGATTCTTTTCTACCACACTGTCCTGTCCTTTTCCTTTCTCTTTTTCAGAGAAATAATAGGGTAACAAGGACATCCTACTAAAACAGATTTAATCTTTTTTTTAAGATTTTACTTATTTATCTTTAGAGGGGAAGGGAAGGAGAGAGGGAGAGAAATATCGATGTATGGTTGCCTCTTGTGTGTCCCCTGCTAGGAACTGGCCTGCAACCCAGGCATGTGCCCTGAATGGGAATTGAACCGCGATCCTTTGAGTCGCAGGCCCGCACTCAATCCACTGAGCTACACCAGCCAGGGCTAAATTTAATCTTTTAAAATATGGGGTCGCTATAGGAGATTTTAATTACTGCCATTAACTGGTTAACTAAGAGTTAATGAATACTTCAGTTATTGTCATTATTATCCTTGGAAATGAGAAATCTATTGAAAAATTGTCCTCTGTCTGATTCAGCAATTGACAGGAGCACAACTGTAACCAGCTTAAACAAAAGAATACATTTATTAAAGGGACACTTGAGACTCACACAAAAAAGAAAAAGGTTGAATCAAATAGAGAGAAAGCAGACATGCTTCTGAGCTTCCTTTCGAGGGTAACAAGAAGCAAGATCTGCCAGAGAGACTATCCTGGCTTCTCCAACAGCAAGGGAGTGTATTAGTATCCTATTGCTGCTGTAACAAGTGCAACAAACAGTGGCTTAGAAACTACACAAATCTATTATCTCATAGTTCTGGAGATCAAAAGTCTGACATTGGTTTCTCTGGGCTAAAGTCAAGATGTTAACAGAGCTATGTTCCTTTCTGGAGGCTCTGGGGGAGAATCCATTTTTTTTTTTTTTTTTGTCTTTCCCAGTTTCTAGAGGACACATGCTTTCCTTGGCTCATGGATCCCTTCCTTTATCAAAGCCAGCAGTGCTGCTGTTTCCCTGAATGTTCTTCTGTTTCTCACATCTTCCTCTGACTCTCCTCTTCTGCCCCCTCTTCCATTCTTAAGCACTCTCATGATTACACTACCCCCATTCTTCATCATATATGATAATCTTCATATTTTAAGGTCAGCTGATTAGCAACTTTAATTCCATCTGAAACCTTAATGCCCCTTTGCCATATACCATAATATATGCATGGGTTCTGAGGATCAGGCAACAGACATCTTTGGGGGGCAATTAACATTCTGCTTAACATAAGAAGGGATATACCTGGATTGCCAACCAGCAATTCTGAACACAGTGCGTAAGAGTAAATTTCCAAAAGGAAATTGGAGTTTAGGGAAGGGAGGAATGATTTATAAGTGACAAAAGTCCCCAAATGATGAGGAGATCAGTCATTTCAGAAGAAGGGAGGGCTGCTGAGTGGACACCACCCTAGTTCTCTACTACAGAGCAAAATCACAGTAAACTGTTTCTTTGATGATTTATGCTTTTTCAATGTCTCAAGATCAGTCTTATGACTACCACCACCTGGACGTATACTAGCAGAAAATACAAGTCAAAATGGGCTTGTAAAATACTCTGAAGTTTTTTAAAAAAATGTCTGCCTAAGTTGTTCTCTTGTTGCTTATCCTTTTCTTATAAAAGTGGAATGTGGAATAATATAAAAATGATTATGTGAGGGCACTAATGCATTGAAATTTTATTATGCTGTGTTGAAGAAAATAAAATATCTTAGAAATAATAGGTAATAAGACTTTTTTTTTTTTACTTTAAGTCATTAAACTTGTTCTTGTATCTATTAAGATAGAACAAAAACTTGGGGAATTTTTATGGCCAGCAAAAACCTTTGCTTAAATTCTGGGCTGCTGTGGAATCCCCCCCTTTCATTCCACTCCTAATGGGTAACTACAGTTTAGTTTAGTATGTGTATTATTGACCTATTTATTCCTGGGGAAAAATCTATACACTTATTTTTTGTATAATGATTTTAATTCACCCCTGAAATCTCAGCTGTTAAGTAAAAAGCCATTAAGTGGAAAAAATATTTCCATTACTTTTTAATGGGAAAATTATGATGTGCTCCATAGATCTTTTTTAATGTACTTGTATGAAGAAACATACTAATACTATTTTCATTTGATTTTTTTTTCCTTATGTCACAGTGCTTTTTAGAAAACATGGTAGGTCAGGCCATATATATTTGAGGGACCAACTTGTTCCTCAAAATAGATCACTGTAAGATCTTATGAATGTTTTGAGAAAAGCCATAGATATTCATAGGTAAAAATTTCAATATTTTAAAAGTTGGCAACTAGTTTTAAAACAAGAAAAACCAGCGTGAAGACTTAACCAAACATGCCTGTGGGCTTGATTCATCCTGTGAATGGCTAGTCTGAGACCTCTGAGTGGAGGAGCTCTTCACTGCAGCCCCTCCTGCATGGTTTTGGTAGAATCTGCCAGGGTCTGGCAGTAAAGGGATACAGAGCAGCAGCAGACTCAGGCAGTTGAGGCTGAGATGATTCTTGTTTGACGGTATCAGAGAATCATGCTTCTCAGTTTCCTTGATGTTCAGCAAGAATGTATGACTAGTTCTGATCAAGGTGTTGTAGAACATGTATGTTCACAACATGTATCACTGCCAGGCAGCTGTGAAACTCTCTCACTCTGCTCTTCCCCTTGCAATCATGGAAGAACATTCTAAAAAGGAGACTCCAGTATGCTGGGTCTTTGTGTGACTATTTTAAGAGGAGAATTTCTAATGACCCCCATCAGATACTTGTGTAAGTGAGAAATAAACCTTAGTTGATTTATGATTCTGAGACTCTGTTGTTCTTAAAATAATTTTTAACTGCAGTATGCATTGGTTTATCCTGACCAATATGGGTTAGATTTGTTTTCTGTTGTTGTGTAACAAATGACCATAAACCTAGCAGCTTAAAACAACCCTCTTTTTTTTTTTTTATTTTTTATCACTGTTCTGTAGGTCAGAAGTCTAGCATGGTATGAGTGGATTCTCTGCTAAAAATGCCACACAGCAGAAATCAAGATGTTCATTGGGCTATGTTCTAACTGGGAGGTTTTACTAGGGAAAGTTCTGCTTCCAAGCTCCCTTGGGTCATTGGCAAAATTGATGTCCTTGTGGTTGTAGGGTTGAGGTTCCCATTGTCCTGCTAGTTGGGCTGGGATAATTCTCAAGGCTGATCTCAGGTTCTTGTCATGTGGTTCCCCCAATCTCAGCAGCTGAGAATCTTCCTCAGATCTAATTCCTCCCCATGCTTTGATTTTCTAAGACTTTCCTTTGTCCAACCACTCAGGGAAAACTTCCTGCTCGTTAAAGGCTAATGTCATTTGATCAGTCCTGTGAGGATGAACTCCTTACCTTAATTAAGGTCAACTTTGTCAGGTAACAATCTAATTATGGAAATAACATCCATCATCTTTTTAGTCCTGGGGATTATGCAGGGCAATTTACGCCAGAGGTGCAGAAAATCTTGGAGTCCATATTGTATGATTCTGTTGAATACATAGGGAGAAACTGAGACAGAGCAGGTGCTCATTATTCGTTGGCCTATTTTTGCCAGAATCTTACACCTGACTCCTGTTTAGTGAATTTAATTCATTCCTGAAAACTCTGTTGCTAAGTAAAAAGCCATTAAGTGGGGGAAAAATTTTCCATTACTTTTTTACATCTATTTTTTATTGTTTTTTTTCCATTATCCATTACATTTAATGGAAAAATTATGATACATTTCATCTCAATCCATAATATCCTCACAATTTTCCAAGATAGAAAATATATCAATTGTACAATGAAAACACATTTATATGAGTAATAAATTTAAAATGTAAATAGTTTATACATAAGATATAATGCAAGGATTTATTGTAATTGCCAAAGGAGGAAAGTAAGACTTAAGTGCGGAGGAGGTGTGCAAGTTAATCATTCTTTGAACGGTGCATTTTTCTTTCTACATCTTTTTCTTCAGTAATTTCTGAACAATTTGGGGGCTGGTGAGTTGATTATCTTGCATTCAAACTGCACACACACACACACAAGTAACAGGAGAGCTCAGATAAACACCTTTAGGACAAAATAAGCCTAAACATGAGAGGGCTCATGGAAATAATACATGTGCAAAATGCACTGAGGTTCTGGAGAAGATGCTGCCTCTCTGTACCTTCTCTTGGTGTTTACATGCGGAGAGAACTTGGGGGGTTCATCCAAACATGACTTGCCCTTCAAACTTTTTCCACTTGATATTTTCTGACGTAGGACTATTGTGTTGGGTAAATTGCAGAGTGTCTTTGCCTGAAAACATAATGTCAAACTATCACTTCTTATGGTATATTTATTTAATGTGCTTTTGGGCAAAAACATTGGCATTCAAAAGAAAAAAGAGTGGCTGTCCAAAGGGTTGCATAATTGTGCAAAAGCCATTATGACAAAATTGACTGAACAGCTATAATATGAGTAAACGTTTAGATCTAGACCTAAGGTACATGGTTTATGGACCTTCTAAATTACGCAGGCCCATAGTTGGTTTCTATTTGTTAGCTGTTGTTGAAAATTACTCTTCTTTTCCACAGTTACATTGAAAATGAACAAAACATCAAGTATCATAAAGGAAAGAAAATGAGATTATATTAAGTCAAAACTACCCATTTGGAGGTTATTACCAGTTAGGAATTGCTAGAAGAACCATGTTTAAGAAATGAATGTAAAACTTAATTATGGGCTTTTATAAATCTTTTAATATAATTTTTAAAAAGGGGACTTTAAATTTAAATGTTAATTTCATATTTCAGAGTGCTATTTCCTATAACATAAAACATGATCATGAAAATATAGTTTAAAAATCAGCACAAAAGCAATAATAATAAAATTCTGTAACTTCCTGTAAGACATTTAGTACAAATTGTTCATTTATGATATAGTATTATATCTCTGTTTTCCAAATATCATGTAGGGTAATGTTTTTAGGGTTTTGAATGAGGTAGAAAAGCTGAAAGCGTTTGTTTTTCTCTTGTTGTTTTTTTCAAGTTAATCTTGTTTTTAAGATTCCTGGGCATAGGTTTATGTTTACCTAAAAATTAACAAAATAATATTTTTAATAAAGTCCCTTGGTGGTTCAAAAGGAGAAAATAAAGTTTTAAGTAAATACTATACAGAATATACTCCATTTAAAGTAGCGTTTATGAAAGATTCAAGTGTTTGTCTTCAATACATTTGTAATCCAAAACTACTTACTTTGCTTCAATTTTGATATTTCATAATAGGCTTATTAAGAACTAGCCCACACACTGTACTTATGGAGAAGTAGAGCACTTTCTCTTGACCTCTCTTTCCCACATTCCATTTAGTTTATTGCTTTGAGCATGAATGGTAAGCAAAGTGAAGGGGAAGTCAATATTTGATTTTAGCGAGCATTGAATCTCAATGTTTACCACAAACAGATCAACACCAATTGTTTCAGGGAGAATTCCATTACTCATTCCCTTTGAATAAGCTATAGTTATGGGTATTGCCTTACACAGCCAGATTTCCTCTGAATTTTTTGAGGTGAAAATGTTATTAATCATAGTTTAGGACTTCTTCCCCAAAAGTGATGACAGATTGGAAGGCAATGTGTTATAATAGTATAGTAGGACTAAGTCATACTACAGTGAAACCCTAAAGATGTTAACTTAAACAATAGAAATGTATTTTTTTCATATAACTCCAGTTTATACGATACAGGTATATAAAAGACTAGAGACGGGTGGTCTGGGGCTGATACACAGTTTCTTAGTTCTCAGGGACTCATGCTCTTTCTCTATTCAGCACATGACTTTTACTTCATTGTGCAATACAGCTGCTGGTGCTCTAGCCAACAGGAAGAAGAAAGCGACGGAGAACAGGCAAAAGCTACATGGCAGATATCTCTTAGGAAGGTTTCCTAGAAGCTATTAAAGATTACTTCCTGGAAGTTGGTTACATGGCCATAGCTAACTACAGGTGAGGCTGGGATGTGTAACCTTTATTCTGGGTGGCTAATTGCCTAGGCAAAAATTTGAGATTTTATTACCATGACAAAGGGGAAAATGGAGAAAGAGCATGGTCTCCCAGAGAGGAAAAAGCTAAAGACATTCATCATCACCAAACCAGTATTACAAGAAATGCTAAAGGGATTTCTTTAAAAAGAAAAAAAGTAAAAGATATGAATAATAAAATGGCAATAACTACATATATATCAATTACTTTAGATGTAAATAGATTAAATGTTGCAATCAAAAGACCTACAGCGGTTGAACGGGTAAGAAAACAAGGCCTTATATATGCTATCTACAAGAGACTCACTTCAGATCCAAAGACACAGACTGAAAGTAAAGAGATGGAAAAAAACTGTTTCATGAAAATGAAAATGAAAATGAAAAAAAAGCTGAGGTAGCAATACGTATACCAAACAAAAAAGACTTTAAAATAAGGGCTATAACAAAAGACAAAAGAGGACGCAGAGATTTTTACTTCTGAATATTTATCTGAAGAAACTCCAAACACTAAATTGAAAATACATATGCATCCATATGTTCATTGCAGCATTATTTACAATAGCCAAGATATGAAAGCAACCTAAGTGACCCATCGATCAATGAATGGATAAAGAAGAAGTGGTGCATATACAATGGAATATGACTCAGCCATAAAAATATTGAAATCTTTCCCTGTGCAACAACATGGAGGGACCTAGAGGGTATTGGGCTGAGTGAGATAATTCAGACAGAGAAAGAAAAATGCCGTAATTTCACTTATATGTATTAAGTGAATATGTATTAGATTTCATAGTATGAAATGTTTCATAGTATGAAATCTAAAAAAACAAAATAAATAAACATACATAACAAAAACAAACTCATCAATAAAAAGAACATTTTGACAGTTGCCAAATGGGAGGGGGGTTTAGGGATTGGTAAAAAAGGGGAAGGGATTAAGGACAAATTGGAAGTTACAAAATAGTTATGGGGATGTGAAGTATAGTACAGGAGATATAAGTAATAATATTGTAATAAGTATGTATGGTGTCAGATGGGCACGAGATTTATCAGTGTAATCACTGTAAATTATACAAATGTCTAATCAATATATTATATGCATGAGATAATTTAATACTGTATGCCAAGTGTAACAGAAAAATAAGAAAATTATTATATTTTTGCAAATTGTTAAATATTCTGTTCATTGAGCAACATGTTTTTCAGTGTTAACAACATATTTTGATCAGAATTGTAACAGTTTGGTTACTAGCATTATTTTATCGCATTTAAACTTACAACACTGTGCAGGTCAAATTTACATAAAATGATAGCTTACTGGCTATAACAGTTTTCAGGAAAGCTTAACTTTAGATGGTGAATGCTATTATAATTTTGCAGTGTACATGGTATGGTGTCTTTTTATTTTTATTTTTTTCCTTTTTTTATTGCTGTTCAATTACAGTTGTCCCCATTTTCCTCCCATACTTTCCTCCACTCTACCCACCCCCACCTCCTACATTCAATCCTTCCCCCCACCCTGTTGTCTTTGTCCATGGGTCCTTTATACATGTTCCTTGACAGCCCTTACCCTTCTTTCCCCTGTTATTGCCCTGCCACCACCCCTCTGGGTACTGTCAGTTTGTTCTTTCTTTCCATGTCTCTGGTTCTATTTTGCTTGCTTGTATGTTTTGTTGATTAGCTTACTCTTATAGGTAAGATCATATGGTATTTATCTTTCACTGCTTGACTTATGTCCCTTAGCATAATGTTCTCCAGTTCCGTCAATGCCATTGCAAAGAGTAGGAGCTCTTTCTTTCTTTCTGCTGCATAGAATTCCATTGTGTAAACGCACAATAGTTTTTTGATCCACTCATTTACTGATGGGCACTTAGACTGTTTCCAGCACTTGGCTATTGTAAATTATGCTGCTATGAACATTGGGGTGCATAGAATCTCTTGAATTGTTGTTTCAGCATTCTCAGGGTATAATCCCAGCAGTGGAATTGCCAGGTCAAAAGGCAGATTCATTTTCAGTTTTCTGAGGAAATTCTGTACTGTTTTCCATAGTGGCTGCACCAGTCTGCATTCCCAGCAACAGTGTACTATGGTTCCCTTTTCTCCACAACCTCACCAGCACTTGTTTGTTGATTTGTTAATGATGGCTATTCTGACCGGTATGAAGTAGCATCTTATTGTGGTTTTAATTTGCATCTTTCTGATGGCTAGTGATGCTGAGCATCCTTTCAATGTCTCTGGGCCCTCTGTATGTCCTCCCTGGAGAAGTGTCTGTTCCGGTCTTTTGCCCAATTTTTAATTGGATTGCTTTTCTTTCTGGTGTGGAGTTGTGTGAGTTCTTTACAAAATTTGGAGATCAAACCCTTATCTGAGGTTTCATTGGCAAATATATTTTCCCATACATTTGGTTCTCTTTTCATTTTGCTGATGTTTTCTTTAGCCGTGCAGAAGCTTTTTATTTTGATGAAATACCATTTCTTTATTCTTTCCTTTATGTCTTTTGCTCTAGGGGACATATCGGTGAAAATATTGCTGTGAGGAATATCTGAAATTTTCCTGCCTGTGTTTCCCTCTAGGACTTTTATGGTATCATGACTTATATTTAAGTCTTTTATCCATCTTGAGTTTATTTTAGTGTATGGTATAAGTTGGTGGTCAAGTTTCTTTTTTTTTTTTTTGCATGTAGCTGTCTAGATCTCCCAAAACCATTTGTTGAAGAGGCTATTTTTACTCCATGTTATGGTTCTGCCCCCTTTGTTGAATATTAATTGACCATAGAGACATGGGTTTATTTCTGAGCTCTCTATTCTTTTCCATTGATTTATGTGTCTGTTCTTATGCCAGTACCAGACTGTTTTGATTACAGTGGCCCTGTAATATAGTTTGATATCAGATATTGTGATCCCTCCTACTTTGTTCTTCTTTCTCAAAATTGCTGAGGGTATTTCAGGTCATTTATGGTTCCATAAAAATTTTTTAAATGTTCTATATTTGTGAAATATATCATTGGTATTTTTAATATATATTTTATTGATTATGTTATTACAGTTGTCCCATTTTTTTGCTCCCCTTTATTCCCCTCTTCCCTGCACTCCCTCTCCCACCAGCATTCCCCCATCTTAGTTCATGTCCATGGGTCATACATATAAGTTCTTTGGCTTCTCCATTTCCCATACTATTCTTAACCTCCCACTGTCTATTTTGTACCTACCAATTATGCTTCTTATTCCCTGTACCTTTTCCCCCATTCTCCCCCTCTCCCTTCCCACTGATAACCCTCCATGTGATCTCTATTTCTGTGATCCCTTTCCTGTTCTATTGTTTGCTTAGTTCCCTTTTGTTTTTGTTTTTCTTTTAGGCTCAGTTGTTGATAGTTGTGACTTTGTTGTCATTTTACTATTAATATTTTTGATAATCTTCTTTTTCTTAGATAAGTCCCTTTAACATTTCATATAAAAAGGGCTGGGTCAAAATAAAGGGTATCCTTTAATTTGACCTTACCTGGGAAGTACTTTATCTGCCCTCCCATTCTAACTGATAGCTTTGCTGGGTAGAGTAATCTTGGATGTAGGTCCTTGCTTTTCATAACTTGGAATACTTCTTTCCAGCTCCTTCTTACCTGCAAGGTTTCTTTGGAGAATCAGCTGATAGCCTTATGGGAACTCCTTTGTAGGTAACTGTCTCCTTTTCTCTTGCTGCTTTTAAGATTCTCTCCTTATCTTTCATCTTGGGTAATGTAAGTGTAATGTGCCTTGGTGTGTGCTTCCTTGGTTCCAACTTCTTTGGGACTCTCTGAGCTTCCTGGACTACCTGGAAGTCTATTTCCTTTGTCAGATTAGGGAATTTCTCCTTCATTATTTGTTCAAATAAGTTTTCTACTTCTTGCCCTTCATCTTCTCCTTCTGTCACACCCATGACTCAAATATTTGATTATTAAAAGTTGTCCTGGAGGTTCCTAAACCTTGCCTCTTTTAAAAAAATTCTTGTTTCTTCATTCTGTTCTGGTTGAATGTTTATTTCTTCCTTCTGATCCAAATCCTTGAGTCAAGTCCTGATTTTCCTCCCATCACTATTGGTTCCCTGTACTCTCCCATGGACATGAACTAAGATGGGGGAATGCTGGTTCACATTTTACTTTATTTCAAGAAAGTAGCCTTCACTTCTTCCTCTATTTTGTGACCATACTCAAGTATTTCTGTAAGCATCCTGATTACCAGTGTTTTGAGCTCTATCTCTTCATCGCTTAGTTCTGTTTTTGGAGCTTTGATCTGTTCTTTTATTTGAGCCATATTTTTTCTCTCTGCCTGCCTGTTACATAGTAAGGGATGGAGCCTTAGGTATTTGCCAGGGTGGGGTAACCCACATCGTTGCATTGTGGTGCTGTATGCATACAGCATACAATGCTGTATGCACTCAGAGTCTCTGAGTCAGTAGATCTTGGGTGGGGTTGGAGAAATTGCATTTCCAACCAGTTTCCAGGTGCTGCTGGTTCAGGAGACATACTCCAGAACCACTGTGCTAGAGTAACAGGGTAAACAGCAACCTTCCCACCTTCAGAGAACCATGCTTCCTGGCACGGAATCATTTGTATCCATGAGGCACCACCCAAGGAACTGCAGACCCAGCTCATGGTGTCTGAGAGGGGACAAATGCTGCTTGCTCAGCTCTCAACTGGCTTTCAGTCACTTCCCATAAGCAAATTGGGCCCTTCTGGTGCTGATTCCCTGATGGGTGGGTTTGTGTATGTTCTAGGACCCTGTGAGTCTCTCCAACAAATTCTCCTGTAAGGCTGGGAGTTTCTTCTGCTGCCTCAACCCCCACAGGCTTTTACAGTCAGAGGTTTTGAGGCTTTATTTCCCTTCTGTTGGAACCCTGGGTTGCGCTGTCTGTCTTTCTCCCCAGTTGTTCCTCCCTGTTTATCTGCACACTAATGTGGGACCGCCTGGTCCTCTAGCTTCCACCTTGCAACAAGTTCTCTCTGCCCCAGCTGCCCATCTCTGCCTCTCTACCAGTCCGAATGAATGTTATTTCTTTAACTCCTTGGTTGTCAGACTTCCATACAGTTTGATTTTCTGGCATTTCTGGATATTTTTTGTTTTTAAATTTGTTGTCCTTCTTTCCCTGGCTGGTGTGGCTCAGTAGAGTGAGTGCTGGCCTGCAAACCAAAGTGTTGCTGATTTGATTCCTAGTCAGGGCACATGCCTGGGTTGCAGGCGAGGTCCCCAGTAGGGGGCACATGAGAGGCAACCACACATTGATGTTTCTCTCCCCTCTAAAAATAAAATTAAAAATTAAAAAAAAAATTAAAAAATTTTTGCTGTCCTTCTTTTGGCTGTGGGAGGAGGCAAAGTGTATCTACCTATGCCTTCATCTTGGCTGGAAGTGACACTCTCTGTCATTGGTATTTTAAAAAGATTTTATTTATTTATTTTTAGAGAAGGGAATGGATGAAGATAGAGAGGTAGAGAAACATCAATGTGTGGTTGCCTCTCGAGCACCCCCTACTAGGGACCTGGCCCACTACACAGGCATGTGTCCTAAATGGGAATTGAACTGGTGACTCTTTGGTTTGCAGGCCAGCACTCAATCCAGTGAGCCACACTAGCCAAGGCTGTCATTGGTATTTTAATAAGGATTACATTGAATCTGTAAATTGCTTTGGGTAGTATGGACATTTTGATGATGTTAATTCTTCCAACTCATGAACATGGTGTATGCTTCCACTTATTTGTGTCTTTTTTAATTCCTTTCTTCAAGGTTGTGTAGATATCTGAGTGCAGGTCTTTTACCTCCTTGGTTAGGCTCATTCCTAGGTATTTTATTTTTCTTTCTGCTATAGCAAATGGAATTTTTTTCCTGATTTCTGATATTTCATTGTTAGTGTACAAAAATGCCTTTGGTTTCTGAATATTGACTTTGTATCCTGCTGTTTCCCCAAACTCATTTATTAGGTCAAGTAGTTTTTTGGTGGTGCTCATAGGGTTTTCCATGTATACTATCTTGTCATCTGCAAACAGTAACAGTTTTACTTCCTCCTTTCCAATTTGAATGCCTTTTATTTCTTTTTCTTGCCTGATTGCTGTGGCTAGAAATTCCAATACTATGTTGAATAGAAGCAGTGAAAGTAGACACCCTTGTCTTGTTCATGATCTTAGTGGGAAAGCTTTTAGTTTTTGCCCATTGAGTATGATGTTGGCTGTAGGTCTCTCATATATGGACTTTATTATGTTGAGGTATTCTCCCTCTATTCCCACTGTGCTGAATGCTTTTATTACAAATGGGTGCTGTACCTTATCAAATGTTTTTCCTGCATCTATTGATATGATCATGTGATTGTTGTCTTTCCTTTTGTTTATGTGATGTATTACATTTATTGATTTGTGAATATTATACCATCTCTGCATTCCTGGGATGAATCCCGCTTGATCATGGTGTATGATCTTTTTAATTTATTACTGGCTGTGGTTTGCCAATATTTTGTTGAGGACTTCAGCATCTATATTCATCAGCAATATTGGTCTGTAGTATTCTAGAAAATTATTTTTAAAAAATATTCTGATGCACTCAAACAAACAAAAAGAGCACAGTCTTTGAAATCAGGCACATCTAGATTCAAGTTATGCACTTAACCTTGTGAAAGTTCCCTTTTAAACGTGATACAAGCAGGCCTCAATTTTAAAACTTGAAAGAGGGATGATACCTCCTAGCTATTATGGTCCTTACTGCCTGCCTTTTTAACTTTCATGAAGTTCATCTATAAAGTAATAAATCTCTGAATCCTGATATGTGCACTTTATACTATAACTTCTAACACATTCAAACAGCCTTGGAAACAACTCTTTTTAAAAATTCATTCAAAGTCATATAAATTTCATTAAATTAGGATCCAATGCTTTACACAGAGTGTTTGTATAGTAAATTTGGACTGAAAGAGTAAATACATTTTAAGAATAATCCCGTGAACACTATTATACAACTGTATAATAAACATTGATTGGATGAAACATTAAAGAAAAATAAATACTTAGATTCTTTCATTCTTTATTTCAACAAAAAAAATTGAACAAGTGCAGACTCTGAGTTAGCCCTTTCCTGAATCTACCCCTATTGTGAAGAAGACATTTTTAAAAATTAATTTTATTATAAAAACGTACTAGGGTTCTGGATAGAAACAAAACCAATAGAAGATAGATAGATATAGGCATCTCTCTACATATAGATATATAAATCTATATTTTATCTACATCTTTATCCCTATCTATTTCTACATCTAGAATAATAATTACTAAAAGGAACTGGCTCATGTGATTATGGAGGCTGAGAATTTCCATGACCTACCATATGCAAGCTAGAGACTCAGGAAAGCCAGTGCTGTAGTTTGAAGGCCTGAGAACTGGTCAGTTGCTGATGTAGATTTCAATTAGGAGTCCCAAGGGTAGGAGACGATTGATTACCCAGTTCAAACAGGCAGGCAGAGGGTAAACATCCTCTTTTTCTGCCTTGTCATTCTGTTCATGCTCTCAATGGACTGGATGCTGCCCACCCACACTGGGGAGGGGGAATGCACTTTACTCAGTCCAACAATTCAATTGCTAACCTCTAGAAATACCTCACAGGCATACCCAGAAATAACATTTAACCAGATATCTGGGCACCCCATGTCCCAGTCAAGTTGACACATAAAACTAACCATCACAAGCCTGCTACCCCTTCATATTTGGGGCCCAAAACAAAAAAAAATGTCTTAAGCAGAACTGGACAGAGGCTGAGCAGTTGCAAAAGTATCTTTGGAAAACTCCATTTCTCAGCTCAGAGATTCAGGGAAGTGCTTTGACGTTTTAGATCAATTCCCTGGCTGTCTCCTGATCAAAGTTGAAATGGTAGTGTTTAGCATCAAAGAAGAGGATGTGAGAAGAGTTCTGGTGGCCTCTTTCCAGGTGGGCTGTGTGGGGCAATGAGATGGGACCATAGTTAATGGGTGGCTAATGGGGCCTGACCTTGGAAATGAGATGGTTCCCTGAGAGTTCTACTATTAAATTAATAGTTCAATGTGTCTTCCCTGGGGTCAGTTCAGAGGACCTTCTTTTCTTCTGTGTTGTCTCCCTAGTGCTCAAGCATAAGCTAAATAAAATGTATCCAGAAATTAAAAAAAAAAAAATGTTCCCAGGCCAGCAGCACTGGCATCTCACCAAAAACTCATTGCAAATTTGAGTTGTCAGGCCTCTAGATTTATTGAACCAGAAATCCTGGGGGTGAAATTCAGCAATCTGTGTTTTAACAGCCTCTAGGGTGATGGGATGCACTCTCAAGTTTTGGGGAACTCAAGAGACAGTGTCTCTTCCAAAACTGCTAAGATTGAATTTTTCTGTGTGTGTGTTGGTTGTTTCTACTAATGATGACTACTATTTATCTAGTGCTTACTGTCTGTCTCAGGCGATCAATATATTAAAATAGTAATAGCTAGTATTTATTGCATGTTTAATGTGCTCCAAACTGTTCTGGGTGCTTTATTCTACCATCTCATTTAATTTTGAGAACAATCTAGTGAGTTAGGTGGTGTCATTACTGCCATAACATAGATGAAGAAACTGAAGTATAGAGAAGTTATGTCCTTGGTGGAAGGTCATAACTTCTGGTGGTAGCTACCATAAATAATGGTAGCAAAGAGAAGACCCAGGATGGATACCCAGGGGTCAGGCTCCAGAGCCCTCACTTGTAACCACTGTGCACTATCATTGGTATTCTGAATTAATTTAGATGCATGAATTAATTTAGTGCATCATTTCATTCCTTCCATGTTACTTTGAAAGTGAAATTTCTTAAGCAAATTTTACAGCTGGAGAATCAGAGTCTCAGAGTGGATTTAGATCCTGGCCTGTGTTCCTCTGAGGTGGCATCGTTGAGCTATTATGTCATGCTCACTGTTCCTGCCTGTCATAGTGCTGCCAGCCACTGATTCAGAGACTCCAAACCTTTTTTGGGAACATTCTTTAGGGAATACAAGAAACTGCTCCTACCTTCACCCCAAACTGAACACCACCAGAAAAAACATCTCCATGAGCCTCCTTGAAATTTGCTGTCAAAAGCAGAGAAGGCAAGACCTGATTCAAGTATAACTGATTTGAACAGAGTTTTCATTATCAAATAAATTGGTTGGGGGGGGCACATTGATTAAAATATGTGGTTGAATAGCCAGAAATATACCCCTGGAGGAAATCAGCATGTTGCATTAACACTAATTAAGACACACAGACTATCTTTTCCAGACTAAATGAGGCTCAAGATTCTGGAATAGTGTGGTGGTATGGAAAGTCTGTCTGCTTTTAAGTTTGAGCAATTTGGTCACTTCATGGTATCAAGGCTCAAATTCTTACCACCCTCATGGGCTGGGGAGTGTGATTTAGTGTTCAAAGTTCATGGGAGCTATCTTGAAGGCTGGTTACAATGACCAACCCTTCTGACTCTATCTCGCATGAACTCACTATGCTTTCATCACATTGACCTTCTTTCTGATAAACTGGTCCAAACTCAGGCCCTTTGCCTTACTTTTCCCTCCACCCAGGAGACCCTGTCTTCAGATCTGTGCTTCATTATAACATTCAGATGTTGGCTGAAGGTTCTTATCCTTAGATACCAGCCCTGATCACCCTAGTGCCACAATGGCTGCAGGCCCCTGGCTGTTGAAAACTGGTATACTTATCTTTCCATTTCAGGTACGAGGTGGGGGGGGGGGCGGGCAGAGGGGAAAGAGGGAAGAAAGCTAGAACAATTAAAAACCTGCCAGAGTTGGTCTGAACCAAGATGGGGCTGAATTTTACCTCCATGAGACCCTGAACCTCATTATACCCTGATTATAATATATTGGCATCCTGACACACCCATTGGTTCCATGAAAGGTCCGACTCTGACCATATAAGGGAACAAAAGGGGTGGTGCCCCAATTCTTGGAAGACATGGGCCCATTCTCTGGAGAACAGGCACATGCCTTCCCTTCATTATGCTGCCCTCATAATAATTTCCCCCAGACTTCTCTAGAACAAGAAATTAATCTGTGAATCTGATTTCTGCTACTCCATTCTCTAGCTATCAAATACAGCTTGTGCTGCTGAATGCTCAGCTTTGATTTCATTTTTTGGCTTGGGGACACCGAACAGAGGAAGGACCCTTAGAAGAACAGAAAGTCCTCCCCGGAGACTGGGGCTCCTCCAGTATGTCCCTGGATGAGTTAAATTGATAACACTAATACTGCTCTTCTTCATTGCCCCCACTCTGGGCCAATCATAAAGACATCATCCTATCCGAAATCATTTTTGGTCATTAGTTTACCTGTCTTCTGTCTCCCCTCTTTGGAACCTCAGCAACCTGAGAGCAATGCCTTGCTCACCATACTCACCACAGCATCCCCAGTGCCTGGTGCATAATAAGTCAACCATACCTATTGCTTCAAGCCTCCCTGGGGGGAAAAATTCTAGATTCCTCACATTTCCTCACCCCCTCCTGCTATAGTGCAATTGATCTGATATCCGATCCTGGGTTTGTGGTTTGTACTAAGTGTTCTGTCCCATGTGAGCATTATTCACAGCGAACCCTTCAGTCTACACAGCCCTGCTGTCCCCTGGAGAAGAGACAGTGACAAGAGCCAGTGTCGCCAGCTCAGAAGCTGCCTTGCTCCAGGCTTGCCTGGAACTGACAACGGGAGCTCGCCTTCCCAGCCCAGAGGCCTTTTTGGTTCTGATAGTGATTATCTGAATGAGGCACTTTTCACTGCACTGTCTGACAATGGCTTCTCGGCAGGGGACCCATTAACACTGGCCTAAATGGGAGTCACCTGGAGGGTGTGAAGCCCCAGGGACTTTTCTGAAAGCTTTGTCAGAGCTCATGGCCTCCTCCCCCATCTCAGCGGCTTCCCCAGGCAATTAAATGGGCAGCAGACAAGACTGCTCACTTAGCATCTCCATTCTGGGTCTCAGAGGCTGCTGGTGACTGTCCTGTAGCCTGCAAATCAGCCACCTGCCAACCAGGCTCCTTTTCATCCTCTCTCCACATTTCCTTCTTCCTTTCTGCCTTTCCTCTTTTTCTTTCTTCCTCCTTTCCTTTCCTTTCCTTTCCTTTCCTTTCCTTTCCTTTCCTTTCCTTTCCTTTCCTTTCCTTTCCTTTCCTTTCCTCTCCTTTCCTTTCCTCTCTTCTCCTTTTCTCTTTTTCCCTTTTCTTTCCTTCTTTCCTCCTCCCTCCTTCTTATCTTCCTTCCTTCCCTCCCTCCTTCCCTAAGAAAGTTCTAAAAGATCTATGAATTCTCTAGCTTTCCACCTCTTATCCCTGGCTATTGGTTCCACCCACTCCATCCCTTTTCTCTTGCCTTTAAAACTGAACTACCTGAGGTGACCTACTTTCACTTTATAAGTGAAGGCCCTGAAACTGTGGGCTAGATGAATGAAAGAAGTGGGCAGAGGCATCCAGCTGGCAAGAACTGTGGGGACCCATAGAATATCTGGTGGGGCTGGTGGGGCTGCTTGCAGGTATAGATTTACAAAAACTCACACCTTGGATGGCATTCATACACTTGGAGTTGTTGATGTGAAGCATGTTAGGGCAACTCTTTTGGTAGCAAATTGAATGGAGCTGAAATTTCTATAGCCAGTGATATGTTGGCCCAGCATTTACTGAGCTAAGTTACTAGCACTGGGCTAAGTAATGAGATCCAATTAGGAATAATTGTGAATGCTTTAAAAGGCAAACACTTTGCATATACCATCTCATCTGAATCCAAAGCTCTGTGAAATGGGGATGATTTGTGCCCATTTTCCAGATGAGGAAGCTCAGGTGTAGTGAGGTGAAATTGTCCTTCTTCTCAAGTTACCACCCCTCTGTGAGATGATAATTACAATCTCCATTTTATGCATGAAAACCCTGAGGCTCCAGAGTAAAGATCACACAGCCAGTAAGTGGCAAATCTAGCACTTAATCAGCAGTCTCCTGTGTACGCTCTGCTAGACAGCAGTCACAAAGGAATTGGTACCATTTGCAAAATTTAAAAACTCACTTGCTAGGAGAATCATTTACTCATTCATTGATTATTTCCTGCGCACCAGTTGGGTATTAGACTCAGTGGTGGTGTGGTAGATTGCAAACGGGGCCACATGCTACTCCCTTCTCTTTAGCCACACTCCTTCTCAATTTGACTTTGTACTTCTTCCATCAGGAGGTGGAGCCTGTGGCCTCGACCCTTGAATCTGGACTGTTTTTTTAAATTAATTTTAGAGAGAGTAAGGGAGTGAAGAGAGAGAGAGAGATAAACATCGATTTGTTGTTCCACTTATTTATGTATTCATTGGTTGAGTCTTGTATGTGCCCTGACCAGAGATGGAACACACAATCTTGGTGTATCAAGACGATGGTCTAACCAACTGAGCTACCCAGGTAGGGCCGCTCCTGGCTTTGAACAATCAAATGTGGCAAAAGTGTCTGTCTATGTGTCAGGAGATCTTGTAGCTTCTACTCTCTCTTGGAACACTATGAGCTCCAGTGGGGCCCAGTGACCTTATAGAACAAGCCCTCCAGGTGACTGTGATGTGTACTAACATTTAAGAACCACTAAATTAAATATGTGGTGTTATTGTAAGCCACTGTGTTTTGAGTGGTTTCTTACCCAACAGATGCTAACTAATACAGGTGTGGAAGATGAACTCACCAATGCCCTTGAGATGCTTAAAGTTCATTAGAGGAGATAATATATTATTAAACATAAACAGTCTATAATGTATAAGGCCAGATATTAAAATTATAAACTGGTATTAGATTGCATGATAGTAATGATAACTAATATTTAAATAAGTGCTTCTATGAGCCTGACTATGAAGTGCTTTGCATTTGTTATTTTACTTAGTCCTCATGGGAACTCTTTAAGGTCAGTGTTATTTCTACGTCTATTTTATGGGTGAAGTAACTGAGGTCTAAAGAAGATAAGAGTTTTGCCTGAGGTCACCAAACCAGACAGTGGCAGGATGAAGGTTCTGACTTAGGTCTCTGCCAGACTCTTAAGCTTATGCTGTTATGTGTTGTGGGATCCAAACCCTAGGCGTGGTGCAGGAAGTGTGCTGTGAGCATTCAGAGCGAGAGCCTCACAATTCTACTTGGGGGTCAGGAGAGGATTTATGGCAGAGGGAGTCCTGGGTTAATTTTGAAGGCCAGCCAGGATCAGGACATGTGGTGATAGGAGAGAATGAGAATTTCAGGTAGAGGGAACAACTTGAGCAAAGGTGAGGGAAAATGCAAACCTCAGGAAGAGCGAGGAGTTTCATTGACAGGAGACAGGGTTCCAGGGAAGGATGGTGGCAGAATTTTTTATTCAGAGCATTCCAAAGGCCCAGCATTAATAATCTTCTTGCAATGAGGCATGGAAAGGTTACTTGAAATATTAAATTATTAAACCCAACATTAACAGAATGTCTTCTGCATTTTAGGAAGTTTGGTCTTTAAAATGATTAGCTTTAGTCCATCACTAGTAAATCTCTGATGGACTATACATTGATATGATGCATAGTTTGAAGATGTTAGAATTGAAATGGCAGGGAAAATATTTTGTTGTTGTTTTAGTTTATTCTCTCAGCTAATTTTTTTAAGTAAATATTTTTTCCTTGAAACCCATTGAGATGTTACAGTCCTTCTCTTTCTGCTTTCTTCTCAGTATATGTTAATAGTCAAAAGAGGGAATACTTAAGTGAGCATCTAAGAATGCTGAACATGCCCAGCATTTCAATTCTGCCACATTTCCCCAAGGTAGGATGCTGCCCCTGCTCCGAAGGAACTTAGCTATCTAATTGGACACTAAACTATCTGGCACAGATTCTAAGGACCATTAACAATGAGAAGGAAAAAGATCAGTGTGGGCTGAAGGAACCGGGAAGACCTCCAGGGAGAAACAAGCCAGTGCTAATGTGGAGGGAAAATATTTGAGTTTCATACTGACATTCAGTATTGTCAGGGTCATCTTTAGTATCCATTAGAATATATTCTTATCCAATTTGGAAAAATAAGAAATGACCTTTCACCTAAAAATTCTTGGTACTTTTTCAATCTGAAATAGCAAGTGGATTAATTCTGCTTGAAGTGCTTTCTTGAAAAGGATTATGAGTCTCTGCCAGCCTCAGAGGAAATGAGTGCTGAAATCGATTAGTGATGCCTGCCACAGGTATGGAAGTAGTGAGGGAGAACATCCTACATGCATGACTTCTCTATTCCTCACATTTCCCTGCAAATTATAATAAAATTTCTGGGTTTTGTCTACCAAACTAGCTAAAATCTTTAACTAACTGGACTTAATGTCCTGCTTTTGACTTTTAGGACAGAAGCACATTAAAAAAATTAAACATATCAAATATTCTAAAAGAAAATCTTCCCATACGTTTGTGTTCAGAGAATTAAATTTTAAACTTATACCTGCACTTTCCTTAGATAATTGTTTGTTGATTCCTTTATATTCAGAAAGATGACCCCTAGGTACCAAAAAATCATGAATTATTAAGTATAAACCGCATATCTATATATACTAACTGTGTTCTGTTGAAAGTATATGTCTTGGTTGGAAGTCTTTTTGCATTAAGGTAGAAACACTCATTTGAGGATGTAGGTACTTATCAGAGTGGTATTAGGTGATGCTATAGTACTTAATTCTAATTAACTTTAGATAGCAACTCTAGATTTTGGAGGATAGACATCAGGAAGAAGAATGGGTCACATGGAAAAATTGTTCTTTATTAGACAACAATAGCAAGAGGAATAGAAGTAGAGGCTAATAGGGCTTGCATATCACACAACTCTAGGAGAGGCCATTTGTAACGGTCATTTGCCACATAGCGAATGGGACCCCTAGCATTCTGATGTGCAGACTCTTCCAGTCTAAGACAACGTGAAGTTCAAGTGCCAATTTCAGTTCAGCTCAACAAATATTAATTTAACATTTGCCAAGTGTATTAGCAAGGGTTCTCCAGAGAAACAGAATCAATTATATATGTTACATACATGATTTATATATACATTAAATATCTCATATAAATATGTCAGATTTACAGATATATTCAATACATTATGTATGTGACATATATTTATATATATGAGGTCTGTCTGGAAAAAGTCCAGCTATTGTTAACATAATGAGAATGGTTTGCATGACATTGATGTAACCTGGAAGTCTAGGAGAGTGGACTGGAATGTGCACATGTGAACAATGATGACTTCCCTGTACTAGTCAATGCAGTCAGTAGACCCCACTGAGTGAACATGTGTGCATGTGGCCATCACATTCAAAATGATTGAGCGAGTAGAGCAACAAATCTGCATCAAATTTTTTGTTAAGCTTGAACATTCCTCCACAGAAAGTATTCAGATGATTCAGAAGGCCACAGCTATGGGCAGCTGGTGATTGGCAGCTTCATTATGACAATATGCCCGCTCATACATCATGTCTCATGCAGAGATTTTTGGTGAAACACCAAATCACCCAGCTGACTGAGCCCCACTACAGCCTAGATTTGGCACCCTGCAACTTCTGGCTTTTCCCCAAACTAAAATTACCTTGGAAAAGGAAGAGATTTCAGATCAATGATGAGATTCAGGAAAATACAGTGGGGCAGCTGATGGTGATTGGGAGAACTGTGTGAGGTCCCAAGGTGCCTACCTTGCAGGGGACTGAAGTGTCATTGTCCTGTGTACAGTGTTTCTTGGATCTTGTATCCTCTTCAATAAATACATCTATTTTTCATGTGACATGGCTGGATACCTTTTGGACAGTCTATCTATCATCTATCTATCTATCTATCTATCTATCTATCTATCTATCATCTATCTATCTATACTGAATCACTGATTCACTTGATTACGGGGCTGAGAAGACCCATGATCTTTTGTCTATAAGCTGGAGATCCTAGGAAGCCAATGATGTAGTTCCTGATTTTGAAGGCCTGCGTACCAGAAGCATCTATGGTGTAAGTCCTTGACCAAGGGCAGGAGAAGACTACCTCAAGGAGTCAGGCAAGGCGGGGAGAGAGAGAGAGAGAGCAAGCACAAATTTTTCCCCTCCTCTAGCATTTTGTTCTGTTCAAGCCTTCAATGGATTAGATGAAGCTCACTCACATTGGAGAGGACAATCTGCTTTATTCAATCTATGGACTCAAATGCAAATCTCATCCAAAAACACCCTCACAGACACATTAGGAATAGCGTTTAGCCAAATATCTTGGTATGTCATGATCCAGTCAAATTAATGTATATTATTAACTCTCATGCCAAGTATCTGGAATTGTGTTTAACACTGAAAATACAGAGGTAAATAGGAAAGGGTCTTATCTCAGAGAGCTCTCAGCACAGTGGGGACAGGGACTGACAATTGTGATACAGCGTAATGCACATTAGTCTAGAGAGAAGTGCCTGGTGATAAGGGGGTACAAGCAAAGGGCACCCAGCCTGGCCAAGGTTTCCTGGAGAAGATGATGTTTAAGTTGAGTCTTAAAAAATGGGTGAGAGTTTATGCAGAAAGCAAGATTTGGGGAAGTTGTTCCAGGCAGTGAACGGCATGGCTGAAGGCATGGGGGTGTGAAAAATCATGGCGTATGGTGGGAAATATAAGCCATTTGGTATTGCTAAAAATGGGAAGTGTGGGACTGCATGTGACTGGCAATCTGACTGGGGAGCGCAAGAAGGACTCTGGTGTTATAGTAAAGATTCAGGACTTTATCTTGAGGTAACAGAGTCAATGCAGGGTTTCAAACATGGATCAGGTGTTGTGTGTGTGTGTGTGTGCGCGCGCGCGCACTAAATCACTCTGGTGAATAATGCCAAGGAAGTGCAATACTATGCATGAAACAGAAGGTCCCTTTCCTCATTTATGCAAAGTGATAGGGAAGAATTAAAAAGTTAAGGAGAGAACCCCTAGGGCTTTGATCTCTAGTACTGAGTGCTAGAAGCTTGAAGCTACAGGTGGAGGTTTAGGTGCATTTTGGAGGCTTTATGAGTCTAATGAAATGTTCAGAAGAGTTACTTTTATTCAACCTCAGACATAGGTGCAGAATAAGATTCTGCAGAGATTTTTGAATTAAAATTTTGTGAGGACATGCCTTAGAGAAACCAGTGCACATGAGTTCAACATTCATGATCTGGAATATTCATAGGAGCATTGCTCAACATAGCCCCAAAGTGGAAACAGGCTAAATGTGCCTTAGCAGTAGACTGGATAAATATATTGTATATTCATGTAACATGTATTATATCCATGGAATACTATATAGCAGTGAAAATAAACATAGTAGAACCACATGCAACTATGAGGATGAATCTAAACATGATATTGAGGGGGAAAAAAGAAGCAAGACACAAAAGAATACATCCAGTATGAATCCATTTATATAAGGCTCAAAAAAAGGCAAAATGAAACTGTACTGTTGAAGGATGTATCCATAGGTCGTAAAACCACAAAAGAAGGCAAGAAAGACTTACCTCAAAATCCTGACTGAACTGTTGGATCAAAAAATGGCCCCATGCAAGGAAGACAAGGACAGACTGAAGAAAGAGACAGGCCACTCCAAGTATGTGATAGGTTTTAACAAGCAAGGAAAACTTATATACAAGGTTCATCTTAGGCAGCTGAAAGATGAGTAGATCTTTAAACCACTCACCAGAATCTTAAAAGTTTATACAGAGTTCTTAATGGGGTTCAGTCACATGTATCATTCAGATAGATGGTCTCAACAATTCCTCATTGTCTCAAGGCTGTGTCCTTGAAATGGCTTGAGGTACTGGAATGTGGGTGAATGGTATACTCCAAGGACAAGGGATAATAGTGAGGAGACTCTGCCTGGGTCCAGCTGAAGGGTTAGTTAGTGGTCTAGTCCTCTCACCCACCTCCTCCAACAGAACCTCAGGCATTTAAACTATGCAGAGAATCTAGACAGCACCTGGGGGAAGCTCCATGAATTCTAAGTCTTGGTGCCTAGGAATGTCTCAAAGATTAGTCCTGCAAGTTCAGACCTCCAAGGTGATTATAGATTCAAAGCTATGAAAGAAAGACTCTTGGGAGAAGGGCCATAATCAGCCCCACTTGAGAGCCATTGATCTAGACCAGTGCTTTTCAACAGAAATATGCTGTAAGCCTCATATATAATTTTAAGTTTTCTCATAACTACACTGAAATTAATTCTAATAATGTATCTTACTTGTTTCAATAATAGACAATATATTATCCTTTCAATGTCTTCAGTATAAAAAGTTGATATACTTTACACTCTTTTTTTTTCCAACACTAAGTATTTGAAATCCTGTATTTTATATTCAGAGCACAATTCAGTTTGGAATTACCACTTTTCAAGTTCTCCATAGCTATGTGGTTCATGGCTGCCATATTGGATGGTATACTTCTAGAACGTAAGTTCCACAAGGGTAGGAATTTTTGTCTGTTTTTTACATTGCTGTCTTCAGAGCCCACTACTGTTCATGGTAGCACCTAGTAAACCCTTAACAGGTATTTTTTTTTTGAGATTTTATTTATTTATTTTTAGACTGAGGGGAAGGGAGGGAGAAAGAGAGGGAGAGAAACATCAATGCGTGGTTGCCTCTCATGTGGCCCCCACTGGGGACCTGACCCAAAACCCAGGCATGTGCCCTGACTGGGAATCAAACTGGTGACCCTTTGGTTCGCAGCCTGCACTCAATCCACTGAGCTACACCAGCCAGGGCTTAACAGGTATTTTTAAATACACGATTAAATGAATATCCAAAATTATTTGTAAGAGAGAGGAAGGGCATTCTTTTTTTGACCAGTTCTATTTAGATGTAATTGACATGCAAAACTGTGTAAGTTCAAGGTGTACAGCATAATGAGTTGACATACATGTATTGTGAAATAATTAACAAAATATGTTTCATTAAGATCCATCTAAAAAGAGTATTCTTATTGAGAATTGGCACTTTAAAGGCAGTAAGGGCAAGCCAAACCAAGTTGAATAATAATCCCATCTGGTGAGGGCTGAACTCTTGCACAAGATGAAATCATTGAAACCACCGCTACAGAGGCAGGTTTGCTGTTAGGTGGATGAAGTGTGTGGGTGGAGCTGACACACATGCACACTAATTTCCTGCTGTCCCCCTGCACTTCCCAATGAGATGCTGAGTTTTCCTCTTTCTTGCATCCTCCCCTGACACACCCCTCCTGGAAATGTAGTTTTGATGTCCACATCATTGTTGTTTTTGTTGCAACACTATTTTAAAGGTTCAGATACTGTGTTAAGAACCACAGATTTCTTCTAGCTCTGTGGTCTAAAAAATATTGGCTGACTATAGCTGCATTTGAGATTGAACTTTTTAAACTGGAAAACACCACAAATCTCCTGTGTATGTCTAGGCAGTTAAATGTGTTATTAAAATGAGATGGTGTTTTGCTCTTTACATATGACATGCTGATGCAAGCAAAATGGCCACAAAAGACATAGCCAGGACCTTCTCTCAGCAGCTTTTTCCACATCTTGTTCCAACATTTTCTTGTACTTTTCAAATTAGACTCCAAGTCCTTTCGGGTCTTGCCTCAATTTTTTTAAAATTATATTTTATTGATTATGCTATTACAGTTGTCCCATTTCTCCCCCATCATTCCCCTCCACCCTGTACACCCCCTCCCACCCACATTCCCCCCTTTAGTTCATGTCCATGTGTCATAAGTTGTTTAGCTTCTACTTTTCCCACACTATTCTTGCCCTCCCCCTGTCTATTTTCTACCCACCATCTATGCTACTTATTCTCTGTACCTTTTCCCCCTCTCTACTCCTCCCACTCCCCTGTTGATAACCCTCCATGTGATCTCCATTTCTGTGGTTCTGTTCCTGTTCTATTGTTAGCTTAGTTTGCTTTTGTTTTAGGTGTGGTTGTTAATATCTGCAAGTTTGCTGTCTTTTTACTGTCCTATTTTTTATCTTCTTTTTCTTAGATAAGTCCCTTTAACATTTCATATAATAAGGGCTTGGTGATGATGAACTCCTTTAACTTGACCTTATCTGAGAAGCCCTTTATCTTCCCTTCCATTCTAAATGACAGCTTTGCTGGATACAGCAATCTTGAATGTAGGTCTTTGCCTTTCATGACTTGGAATACTTCTTTCCAGCCCCTTCTTGCCTGTAAAGTCTCTTTTGAGAAATCAGCTGACAGTCTGATGGGAACTCCTTTGTAGGTGACTGTCTCCTTATCTCTTGCTGCTTCTAGAATTCTCTCCTTCATTTTAATCTTGGCTAATGTAATGATGATGTGCCTTGCTGTGTTCCTCCTTGGGTCCAACTTCTTTGGGACTCTCTGAGCTTCCTGGACTTCCTGGAAGTCTATTTGCCATTTTGGGGAAGTTCTCCTTTATTATTTGTTCAAATAAGTTTTCCACCTGTTGCTCTTCCTCTTCCCCTTCTGGTACTCCTATAATTCGGATGTTGGGATGTTTAAAGATGTCCTGGAGGTTCCTAAGCCTCTCCTCATTTTTTTGAATTCTTTTTTCTTCCTTCTTTTCTGTTTGGTGGTTTCTTTCTTCCTTCTGGTCCACTCCATTGATTTGAGTCCCAGTTTTCCTCCCATCACTATTGGTTCCCTGGGCATTTTTCTTCATTTCACTTATTGTAGCCTTCATTTGTTCATCTAATTTGGGACCAAAATCACCCAATTCTGTGAGCTTCCTAATCACCAGTGCTTTGAACTGTGCATCTGATAGGTTGGCTACCAGTGCTTTGAGCTGTGCATCTAATAGGTTGGTTATCTCTTGGTCGCTTACATGAATTAACTCTGGGGCTTTGATCTGTTCTCCTGTTTGAGCCATTTTTGGTTTGGGTTTTTTTTTTTTTTTTTGGTCTGGTCACGGTTGTTACGTAGTGAGGGGTGGAGCCTTAGGCATTCACCAGGGCAGGGCAACCCAGTTGCTGGGTTGTGATGCTGGATGTGGGGGTGGGGCCTGAGAGGGAACAAGGGCACCTGCTCCACTCTCTCTTGGACTTCAGCCCCCTCCGTCGCTTTCCCCAAGCAAATTGGGCCCTTCTGGTGCTGACTTCCATGCAGGAGGGCTTGTGTATGTTCTAGGACCCTGTGGGTCTCTCTAACGAACTCTTCTGTGAGGCTGGGATTCTCTCCTGGCACCTTAACCCCCACAAGTGTTTTCAATTGGTGCTTTTAGGCTTTATTTCTGGGCACTGGGGCCCTGCGTTGTGCAGTCTGTCTTGCTGCCCGTTTTCACCTGGTTTATCTGCATGCAAATGTGTGACTGCAGTCAGCCGCCTTGTGTGCCTCACTTGGTCTGCTTGTTGCCTCCCCGCACTCGGTAGCCGCCGCCTGTGTGCCTGGGACCACTAGCCACTGCTTCTTCCTGCCACCACCCCTCTCTGCTGGCCGCCAACTCCACCCTTCTTACTGGTCTGGGTGAATCATTGTCGGACTTCTGTACAATTCAATTTTCTATCTGGTTTTTTTTTTTTTTTTTGGTTCTATATTTTTGTTGTCCTTAATCTTGGTTGTGAGAGGAAGCATAGTGTGTCAACCTATGCCTCCATCTTGGCTGGAAATCTTGCCTCAGTTTTTTCCCCTACAGCAGTAGGAGCTTTACAATCCTGGGCAAGTACTGCACAAGATGACACTGGATTTGTTTCATGGACTTTTCTTCTTCTACCCTCCCAAACATTGATTTAATCATGCACATACAGAGGGACTAGTATATTTTTTTAGTTCAAGAAAAAGATTGTCCTTTGTTGACAAATATCAAGGGAGAAACCTAACTGTAATAACTGAAGTACAATACTTTTGCATCAAGAAATCATCTATATTACAATTGGATTTCCTGTTTTCAACAAGCCTGCCAACCAGCTCCTACTCCTGTCAGCACATCTGCTTGGTAGATGTTACACTCACCTGCTATCTCCCCAGAGGATAAGCAGACACATTTTCCTGAATCTCCTTCTAATGCTAACCTTTTTGCTCTCTGTTAAGTGCTGACAATCCAGGCTTGCATTATCTGGCTAACAGGGTTTACAGAAGAGTAATCCCCAGCTGAACCAGAAGGACCACTGTTCTTCCTAGCCTATCACATTTGCATCTCCCTAGGTAAGAGAGGCAAGATATAAACTCTCCAGTTAGGGCAGATTTGTTGTTTTGAGTCTAAGTCATTCTGAGGTAAATACATCCTGGGGTTTACCACAACCAAATGGTAGAGGGGATCAGTGGCATCATTTGAAATACTTTTTAAAGAACAATGATTCTGGCTTTAGTGAACAGTATTCTGGAAATTCTGGCAACAGAATCTATACCTTTTCAGGGGGTCATTTATATGATTTAGGTGGAGTCCATATTGATATTGCTGCCACAAGGTTGGATGCATGACTCAGCCTCACCTACCAGTGCTATATACTTCTGACTACTGATTGGTTAAAAGATGGGCATGTGACCCAAGATAGACCAATCAGATATCTCTCAGACACTTGCTGAAACCACCAGGAAAGAGATGTGCTCCTATCTTTGAGGATGACTAGCACAAAGACAAGGTGAGAACAGACCTGTAGGTGGCAAACACTTTATCCCAGGGGAAACCCACAGAGAAGAGAACCAGGAGATGGAAGAAAGAAAGAATCCTCAAGGTAGCAGTTGAGTGCCTGGATCTACCCAGGCCTAAACTTAACCTTGGACTGTTTAGTTGTGTGTACTGATAAATCCAGGCATTTCTTCTTTTCTTTAGCTTATGTTAGTTTCACTTGAGTTTCTGTCATTTTCAAACAAAACCATACTTATTAACATAGTCCTACTCACAGAATCACTCTAATTCAGGAAACCACTGAATCAGAGATAGTGATTTTTAAACTTTAGAATGCGTAATGCTTTATAAAATGCTGATTTCCAGTCTGTCCTTCTTAGAGATTCTAATTCAGAAGATGGGGCCCATGAATCTGTATTTGATAAGCACTCCAGGTCTTTCTGATGCAGGACCACACTTTGGGAATCACCAAATTAGACTATTCTCATTGGCCACAGTTTCAGAATGAAGGGAGGTAACTGGGTGCCTACCATGAGGCCAGATCCCTCAGCTAAGTTCTGTACTTACATCACTGAATCCCCAGAACAACCTAGTGAGGTTCCTCAAAAGAGAAATAAGGTCTGTTCTCCTACATTTTGGGTTGAAATAGAACAGCAACTCCACTCTTTTAATAAGACCAGATAGACACAAGAAATAAAAGAATCCAAAAAGTTTTCATTGACTTTCCAGATGTTAGTAATTCCAAGCACACATGAAACTAGGAGAAGTTAATTAACTTCTTAAATGAAATCGACTGGTTTTATACATGTTGGCAAGAGAAGATGATGCTTCTTCTAGTAGAGAGGGTCATTAGCAAGGTACAGAGTCTGCGTGGTAAACACCAGAGGTGGAGCCATGAGAAACTGTCATTACATCAGCCAAGATTTGAATCACCCTGTTTTGTGAAAACTTGAAACTGGACTTCTCTACAGCTGATCTTGGATAAGTGGTATTTGCACTTATTGTTTCTGATTTTGAGTTTAAACTTATAAATCTGAGACTGAATTCTTCTGAAGAAGACCCTGAGATGAGAATTCGAAGGTTGATGATTAATTAATGAAGTCCTTACAGGAGAAACCCATGTGGGAAGAAGTACAAGAAGACAAGCAAAAGTGTGATTTCAGGCAAAGTTCCACAGCAGGTAACTCCAGCCTGATCCTGCACAGGACTCTGGAGTTTAAGGTGTACTCAGAGTTTGTCCTGACCTGAGGCAAGAGAGCTGAAATTTACACTCCTGTATCCAGAAGTCATTGACTAAAGGATCCTCAGAGGGGTATAACTTTGGAGCACATCTGGTTCAGAACATCCAAGCAAATTTGCTCCTATAGCCTGAGATATCTCTCTTCCACCAAAGACTTACTTGAGCACAGCAACAGAAGCAAAAGCACATCAAAGCAAGCAAGAGACACAAGAGATTATCAAAGGAATCCGAAGGGACTTGGCTAGAGTCCCAGTAGTGCCTGGTCCAATAACACTGCTTTTCTTGATGACTTGACAAATCTAGTAATTTTTATTTATTTTATGAATTCATCAGTGGACCACTAGTAGGTGACAGGTTGGTTTTATAACACGGCCTTGATCTAATCTCAGAATAAAAGATTAGAAAGTATCCTTCAGGTTGCCATCTCTCAGACATGCACAGCTCTTAATATTTTTTATGCCTCAAATGTGCATAAACGACCTAGCCTTTGTTTTTTTTCATTAACATTGTTTCATTCATTAAAGTGAGTAATCCTAGTTGAAGAATGCACATATGATCCATCAGAATCAAGAAGCAACCTTTGAGTAAAGAAAACTGTGGATTTTTTAATTATAAAAGTGAGATATGCTACAAGAAATCAAATTAGAAATGAAAAAAAACAAAATGGAAAAATCTCTTAAGTAGCATTGCCTAGAGGTAAGCACATTCTTGTGGTTCATCCTCTTTATTTCTTCTTTTTTCAAATATGTTTTATTGATTATGCTATTACAGTTGTCCCATCCCCCCCTTTATTCCCCTCTACCCTGAACACCCCCTCCCACCCGAATTTTCCCCCTTAAGTTCATGTCCATGGATCATACATACAAGATCTTTGGATTCTACACTTCCTATACTTGGATAGGAAGTGTAGAATCCTGCCTCCCTATTTTCTACCTACCATTTATGCTACTTATTCTCTGTACTTTTCCCTCCTCTCTCCCCCTCTCACTCCCTCACTAATACCCTACATGTGATCTCTATTTCTGCAATTCTGTTCCTTTTCTAGATGTTTGCTTAGTTTGTTTTTGTTTTTGTTTTAGGTTCAGTTGTCAATAGCTGTGAATTTGTTGTCCTTTTACTGTTCATATTTTTGATCATCTTCTTTTTCTTAGATAAGTCCCTCTAACATTTCATATAATAAGGGCTAGGTGATGATGAATTCCTTTAACTTGACTTTATCTGGGAAGCACTTTATCTGCCCTTCCATTCTAAATGATAGCTTTGCTGGATAGAGTCATCTTGGATGTAGGTCCTTGCTTTTCAAAACTTGGAATACTTCTTTCCAGCTCCTTCTTACCTGCAAGGTTTCTTTTGAGAAATCAGCTGATAGTCTAATGGGAACTCCTTTGTAGGTAACTGTCTCCTTTTCTCTTGCTGCTTTTAGGATTCTCTCCTTATCTTTAATCTTGTCTAATGTAATTATGATGTGCCTTGGTGTGTTGCTCCTTGGGTCCAACCTCTTTGGGACTCTGAGCTTCCTCGACTTCCTGGAAGTCTATTTCCTTTGTCAGATTGGGGAGGTTCTCCTTCATTACTTGTTCAAATAGGTTTTCAATTTCTTGCTCTTCCTCTTCTCCTTCTGGCACCCATATGATTTGGATGTTGGAACGTTTAAAGATGTCCTGGAGGTTCCTAAGCCTC